>OY856186.1:457981191-458101191 GCA_963693315.1 Diogma glabrata | reverse complement strand
AAAATATTTCTAATTAATAACACTTATAACTTTATTTACAAAAACTTTACACAAAAACTAATTTAAAGATCACTTTTATAATTTTTAACTTCACAATCGTAGGTTTAAAATAAACTAATTAAAAACTACAATAGGTAATTTTCTTATATACCTTCTGCAATACTTCTAGATAATTCGACATCACTTTCCAGAAACCTTGAGAAAATATTAGAATATTCGATTATTTTACGTTATGTTGATTTGATTCATAAAATCGTTTATGTTGACCCTATTTCTAAGAAGAGACAACAACAACAATATTCATTTCATTCAATTTCTGTTGTGTTTTGTTGATTTTATTTTCCTGGAAGTGACCGTAATCATTTAGATCTTTCTGTAATCGTCTAGATTTTTCTGCAATCGTAACAATATATATATATATATATATATATATATATATATATATATATATATATATATATATATATATATATATATATATATATATATATATATATATATATATATATATATATATATATATATATATATATATATATATATATATATATATATATATATATATATATATATATATATATATATATATATATATATATATATATATATATATATATATATATATATATATATATATATATATATATATATATATATATATATATATATATATATATATATATATATATATATATTATTATTATTATTATTATTATTATTTATTTCTCTCAAAAATATACAGATTTTAATATCCAATAATACAATATTATACTTAACAATTAAACAAAAACAACTAAAAACATAAGCAAACTTTGAGAAAAAAATTTTTTATATATATATATATATATATATATATATATATATATATATATATATATATATATATAAATATATATATATATATATATATATATATATATATATATATATATATATATATATAATATATATATATATATATATATATATAATATATATATATATATATATATATATATATATATATATATATATATATATATATATATATATATATATATATATATATATATATATATATAATATATATATATATATATATATATATATATATATATATATATATATATATATATATATATATATATATATATATATATATATATATATATATATATATATATATATATATATATATATATATATATATATATATATATATATATATATATATTAGACTGGTCGTTAAAAACTAAATTTTCCGAGACGCTCCCTAGAAAAATTCTTTGAGGTCAAAAAACCACAACGGCACTATTTTTTTTTTTTTAAATCAAAAGAACACGTGCCGCAAAATCGTCGAAGTTGATTTTTTGAAAAATTCGTAGATATTTTCAAATATCTCATAAAATATGCAGATGTCAAAAAAAATCACATAACCATTTTTGTAGGAAATTTTATTCTCTACAAAAAAGGTCCATGTCATTTTTTCCCGAAAACGTATAGTTCTCATGATATTTGGAAAATGAACTTGTAAGTTTTCGTAATTTTTAAAAAACATAAAAAATAAAGATGACGAAAAAGTCCAAATTTTCTACTTATGCTATAGAATGAAATGTATAAAGAAATAATCGTGACAAAAAAAATCAAAATTAGTTCTTTTTCGTCGAAATTTTCATCATTTGGTCTTACGAGTTTCGAAGAATTTCAAGTTTTATTTCAAAATATCATCAGAAATATAGGTTTTAGGAAAAAAATGATTTGGACCTTATTTGTAGAGAATTAAATTTCCTACAAAAAAGATAATATGATTTTTTTTGACATCTGCATATTTTAAGAGATATTAACAATTTTATCAAAAAATAAACTTCGATGATTTTGCGGCACGTGTTCTTTTGACTTAAAAAAAAAAAAAATAATGCCGTTGTGGTTTTTTGACCACAAAGAATTTTTCTAGGGGGCGTCTCGCAAAATTTAGTTTTTAACGACCAGTCTAATATATATATATATATATGTGGGCGAGAAGGAGAAGTGGTTAAGACATCACTTACAAGGAAGCTAAGCAACACTGTGAAGGTATAAACTTAAACGGGTGACCGCTTGGGAACTTCATCAGAAAAAATAAAGAAATATGAGTGAATCACATTGAAGCAGGAATATCTCGCCCACGGTATGCCAGTATACCTTATCCAGCAGCCCTGGAAACTGGCTAGGGTTCGAGGTCCTAATCACCCGTTAATCCGAAAGGGAATCCGACATTCAAATGAATAAAGCAACGCACACTAGAAAGAAAACGAAAAACAAAACAAACCAGAACCGGAAAAATCAAATATCGACCCTTGGCTACCGTACCCGGATACGAGTAGGAAACTGGAATGTCAGGACTCTGATAGAAACATCGAGGTTAGCCCAAGTTGAGAAAATAATGGAGAATATAACACCGAGATACTAGGACTCAGTGAAGTAAGATGGAAAAACAATGGACAACAAGTAAAGGAAACTATATTAGAAAGCTCGATGATGCAAGTCCAAATGGAATCGAACCAGTGGCGTAGCCAGAATTTTCCATTGGGGGGGGGGGTCAAGGATTATTTTATAAGACTTAATAGTTTAACCCAATAAACCAATTAATTAGTTTTATTAATAATTCATTACAATAATAGATACTTCATTTTAATGTTTCCTTAATTTTAATTTTTTTAATTAATAATTTTTTAAAAAATAGATTAATGATTTTTTTTAACTATTTTAAATTATTTTTAATTAACTTTAAGAAAACAAATATCAAATAATTTTTATTTCAAAACAAAAATATTTTTACAATATTTTTTTTTTTTAGTAAAAGGTGTTGTGTAGTAGGAATTACAAAATATGTCACAACAACACATAGATACCTTTTAAGACCTTATAGGTCCCACAACAACATGCATCTTGAGGTGTTGGTGGACGCTTTATTTAAATCTTTGTGGATTGAAGGCACTCGAGACTATTGATTCAGGCAAAGCATTCCATTTGTTCGATGTACGCACAAAGAAATCCCTTTGCATTTTGTTACTGGGGCAGTGAGTAATCCCGACAGTTTGACTATTTGAACAAACAGATTGAAGAGTTGAACAAGGAAAAGAAGATGTCTGAGGCATTATAGATCTAATTTCATCCGAGCACTGCTGGTGACGATATTTATAAAAAACAACGAGATCAGCAACAGTGCGACGATGTTGTAAGGAATCAAGATTTAATGTTAAATTTCGATCACCAACAATTCGTATAGCACGCTTTTCAACAGAGTCCAAAAGGCCCAAGATGGTAACAGATGCAGCGCCCCAAAGTTGACAACAATACTCCATGCAGGGACGAATATAGGACTAATAAATGTGGAGTAATTGATACGGAGAAAAATATTTTTTACATCTATTGAGGAGGCCGAGTTTTCTTGACGCGCTCTTTGCCATGGCCATGATATGATCATTCCAGAGTAAGTCATTGGAAATTGTGACTCCCAATAAACGAATGTTTTCACATTCGTCTATTTGGTCGTCACACATATTAATTGAAATATCGTTGGGAAACTCGGTCTTTGATCTGGAAACCATCAATAGCTGTGTTTTGGTGGAATTAAAATTGACCAAATTTTTGTCACCCCAATCGGCGACTTTTTTTAGGTACTCGTTTACATTTATGGCAGCGTCTCTCCGGACGGGATTTATTCGTTCATGCATTTTACTCTTTGACGAGGGACGAGGGACGAATGACTTGTGCAGTGTACTATCATCTGCAAAACTATTTATTGGGTTACTGGTGATTTGCAACAGTTCGTTGATATAAATTAAAAATAAAGTGGGAGATAAAACTGAGCCTTGGGGTACACCAGCGTTAACTGATTTGGACTCAGAAGAAAAGCTATCTATAGATACCGAGATGTATCGGTTAGACAGAAAATTTTGAATCAACTTCACGACTGCGGGATGAAAACCGTACGCAACGAGCTTGTTGATCAATTTGGCATGCCAGATTCGATCAAATGCTGTTGAGATGTCTAATGCGATTACGTACGTTTCACCACCTTTCTCAAGTATGCTATTCCAAAGATGTGCTACATAGTTCAATAGATCGGTTGTTGATCTTTTGTTTCTAAAACCGTATTGGCTGTCATGATATCAAATGGTTGTCCTCCAAAAATTTGGATATATGTGGATTAATATATTGCTCGTATTTCTTTGGTATTTTTTGTATTAAATTTCTAGATATTACGATGTGTGAATTCATAGGATGAGAGAATATTTCGTCAACATCTGAGTCAAGATTCTAATCAACATCCTAAGTCACGAGTGTAAAGTCATTATTGATTGTTGCCAATCAATGCGAAATTTAATATCTGACGTAAAGTCAATATGTTGTTATATTTTTGTTAGGAAATATAGACAACATTAGGGGAATTTTTAATTTCGTATATTGCTCGTATATTTTAAACAGGACTGGGCTATTGGTCTGTAATTTGAAATATCACATTTCGTTCCTTTTTTGGGACAGGCTGGACATTGGCCAACTTCGAGCAGGATGGATAAATACCAGATTTATAGGATTTATAAAATATTTTGGTGAGAGTTGGTGCAATATAAAACAAAAATATCGAATAATTTTAATTAACTTTCATAAAACAAATTTCGAATAATTTTTAATTAACTTTAAAAAAGCAAATTTCGAATAATTTTTTATTAACTTTAAAAAATGATAATTTTGGTTATTTTTAAATAGAAATTTTTGTGCCAGTGATTTTGAAATTTAAACTTATTTGAAACTGAATGACACTTTACCTATTGATTCGCCTCAAACCTGTGTCTAGGAAGGGATGAAAAATGATTTTCCTGATTAATCAAATTCCTTAAAATATCAAGGCGTTAGATATCATTTTAACTATTCTAACACAATTAATTTTGTTTTGCATTCAGAACAACTTCCAGGAGACTTTGTTTTGTCCGATCTTATCTATTGTCCGATGTACGAAATTGTTATTTGTTATATCCGGCACGGAATACTAGTTATGAAAAAATTGCTGTAATTTATTTCGCAAATCCTATTTCACGATGTACAGGAATAGGGATACAGATGTACTCATAAAGAAAGAATAGTAGACAAAATAGTAGACCAGTGGGCATAAATAAAAGACGCCAGAATAGTACATTATGATGCTAGGACGTAAAGCTAAAGATTTTGGTCGTATGTGGAGTTGCATCCACATTAAGTCCAAAATAGCTTATGTCCGTGCATCATATACTATTTTTTATTCGCCGCAAGTAAAATATTTTAAAAAAATGTTTATTTTAAATTGAAATTACAAATTTGCATAAATTTTGAAATAAAAATATGTGGAACTTAAAATAGGTAGACTCTTCTATGAAATCTACCTAAAACAAAGCATGGATACACATTAAATGAACTTACATTCAATTTGATTGCGCGTCTTTTAGTAAAAAAGTAGAAAGTAAAATATTTGAACATTGGGCAGTACATTTGAATATTAGATGTTTACATCGAGCGAGTCTATCCATGCTACTACATCGGGAGTTGCCAAATGGATGTCTGAGATGTCGCCATTGTACCGTCGAATTGGACAAACAGTTGCAATGTGTTTTATGGTTTATTGTGGAGCGCCGCAGTCACACTCAGGGGACTCTGAAATGCCCCAAATGTAGAAAGAATCAGCACAACGTCCATGATTCGTTCTTATTCGGTTTAGTGTAGTCCAGGTATGACGTGGCAGATCGAAACCAGGTTGGGTAGAAGTCGGGTTAGTAATAGAAAGGCCAGTTGTATTGATGATGCCAGGAGGTGTCCCAGACATCCAAGATATTAAAATTAGTTGCCAGCAAGTTGCTGGCAGTTTTATGTGGAGGCTTTCTTGACTTCAATCGACAACGAGTATGGTCACCGTTATCTTCGTGCAAGGGTAACGTGATGTTGTTGGTTACCTTTTTATGTTCACGAATGAGAGCATGCGAGCGTCTAAATGCAGGGGGAGTGATATTGCTTAACACAGGGCCAAGGTTAAGGGGTGGTTCTGATAACACCACTTATAGTACGCATCGTGGCATGCAGGTGGCAGTCAACTTTTTGAGTATGTGTGCTAGTGAGTATGTGTGCTATCACTATGACAACATAGTGGAGGGTGGGGTTCTGTGGAACGAAAAGAAAGCAACTGTGCAATTCATTCGTAAGATGCCAGGGAAAAAATCTTAATATTAGAATATTAGAGCAATTCTTCTAGAAGACAGAAACTTTAAAATTTCAATGGGGGGGGCTTAAACTCGAATAAACCCGTATGTCGCTACGCCACTGAGTTTGGTAATCTGACGATGAATGTTTACATTCGAAACATGTTATAATAAGTATATACCAAAAAAAGTTTGTTCCGTTGATTATAATTACAATAATTTATTTATATAAATTATTGATTTTATTTAAAAATGTATTAGTCATTCATCCAGATTTTTCTGCTTCGGCTATTTTAAGTCGAGTTTCCGTAAAGATTTTAAAATCGTAATTTGCCGAATGACCACGAAAATAAATAAGTGATGCTGAACAAAAAGTGGGAATCGCTGGGAAAATTTAAATGTTTGCTTAAATAACTTTAATAAACTTAACTTAACTTTAATAAAATCGTAAAATTGCCGAATTGGAAAATTTTTTTCGTAAAAATGCCGAATTTGCCGAATAGGAAAATTCTTGGGAGGGTGTCACAACCCCCAAAACCCCCCTCGGCGTCAGGTCTGACAGGAAGATGGAAGGAGGGGGTTCTGAGGAACGAAAAGAAAGCAACTGTTCAATTCATTCGTAAGATATCAGGAAAAAATCTTAATATTAGAATATTAGAGCAATTCTTCTAGATTACAGAAATTTTAAAATTTCAATGGGGGGGGGGGGGTTTGAACCCGAACAAACCCGTATGTCGCTACGCCACTGAATCGAACGGAACACAACAAGCCGGCTCAATGATCTAGACTACGCAGATGACATCTGTCTACTTACACACACACATACGGACATGCAGCAGAAAATACAGAAACTATCAACCCTTGCACATGAAGTCGGTCTCAACATTAATATCACGAAAACAAAGGCTATGAGATTGAACACCAAAACGATATCAACAATTACCATCAACAATACACAAGTGGATGAAGTTGACAAATTTGTGTACCTTGGTTGTACTGTAGCAAAAACAGGCGGGACTGAAGAAGATATCAGTCAGCGTATAAACAAAGCCAGATATATACGTTGATACGTTCAATATGCTTTACAAGATCTGGAATGCATCCGTCCTGTAGAGAAAGACAAAGCTACGAATGTTCAATGCATGTGTCAAGTCAGTACTGCTGTATGGGTGTGAAACGTGGAAACATACAAGAAAGATCACAAATCAACTACAGGTGTTTGTGAACAAATGCCTGAGAAGACTGATCAAATGCTTCTGGCCAAACACCATCAGTAACCAGGAACTTCTACGGCAGACAGAGCAGTTAGACATTGAGACCGAGATAAAACAAAAGAAATGGGGATGGATAGGACATACACTGAGGAAACCAGCTGAATATATATAACAAGGATGTCCCTAGAGTGGAATCCACAAGGTAAACGGAGAGTTGGAAGACCACCCATGACATGGAAGAAAACGGTGCTAGCTGAAGCAAAACAAATTGGCAAGACATGGGGTGAACTGAAAGCGATTGCCCTCAACAGAGTCAGATGGTCCAATCTAGTAGACGCCCTTTGCTCCTATATGGAGATAAAGGAAAAAAAAAAAAAATATATATATATATATATATATATATATATATATATATATATATATATATATATATATATATATATATATATATATATATATATATATATATATATATATATATATATATATATATATATATATATATATATATATATATATATATATATATATATATATATATATATATATATATATATATATATATATATATATATATATATATATATATATATATATATATATATATATATATATATATTAGACTGGTCGTTAAAAACTAAATTTTCCGAGACGCCCCCTAGAAAAATTCTTTGTGGTCAAAAAACCACAACGGCATTATGTTTTTTTTTTAAATCAAAAGAACACGTGCCGCAAAATCGTCGAAGTTGATTTTTTGAAAAATTCGTAGGTTTTTTCAAATATCTCAAAAAATTTGCAGATGTCAAAAAAAAGCACATAACCATTTTTGTAGGAAATTTAATTTTCTACAAAAAAGGTCCATGTCATTTTTTCCCTAAAACGTATAGTTCTCATGATATTTTGAAAATGAACTTGTAAGTTTTCGTAATTTTTAAAAAACAGAAAAAATAAAGATGTCGAAAAAGTCCTAATTTTCTTCTTATGCTGTAGAATGAAATGTATAAAAAAATAATCGTGACAAAAAAAATCAAAATTAGTACTTTTTCGTCGAAATTTTCATCACTTGGTTTTACGAGTTTCGAAGAATTTCAAGTTTTATTTCAAAATATCATCAGAAATATAGGTTTTAGGAAAAAAATGATTTGGACCTTTTTTGTGGAAAATTAAATTTCCTACAAAAAGGAATATGTGATTTTTTTTGACATCTGCATATTTTATGAGATATTAACAATTTTATCAAAAAATAAACATTGATGATTTTGCGGCACGTGTTCTTTTGACTTAAAAAAAAAAAATAATGCCGATGTGGTTTTTTGACCACAAAGAATTTTTCTAGGGGGCGTCTCGCAAAATTTAGTTTTTAACGACCAGTTTAATATATATATATATATATATATATATATATATATATATATATATATATATATATATATATATATATAGGTAAATATATAGAATTCTTCCGTCACTCCCGATGACCTTGAAAATGAGGTATGTTGTGCAGCTTTTTATACTGAACAACAATATGTATATATATAGGGCGCGGAAAACATTACTAGATAGACTTTTTTTATGTTGAAAATATCAATCATCTGATAGATTATTGTTTTGTTTTGTCGGTGAAATATTTTAAGATCTAATATTATATGATATATTATTTTATATTTCACTTGCTTCTGCGACCCTGCAGACCTTCGATCAATAGCACCTCCCTCCCCCCCCCCACACCCCTCCTCCTCCTCTTCTCCCGCACCCAACCATACAATAATCGATGAAACAATAATCTATCAGATGAAGGAATGGGTGCAGGGGAAGAGGGGGGGGGGGTGATGAGTGGAGGGGGGGTGCTATTGATCGAAGGTCTGCAGGGTCGCAGAAGCGAGTGAAAAATAAAATAATATATCATAAAGTATTATATCTTAAAATATTTGACCGACAAAACAAAACAATAATCTACCAGATGAAGGGATAGGTGCTGGGGGAAGGGGATTTGGCGAGGGGGAGGGTGCTATTGATCGAAGGTCTGCAGGGTCGCAGAAGCGAGTGAAACATAAAATAATATATCATAAATAATATATCTTTATACTTAAATAAATAATTAAAAATAAAAAAAAAAATTTTATAAATAGCTCCTAAAGTAATGTTTTCCGCGCCCTATATATATGTATATTATTGCTCAGTATAAAAAGCTGTACAACATACTCCATTTTCAAGGTCATCGAAAGTGACGGAAGAATTCTATATAATTACCCAAAAGACGTAGACTTGAATGTTAATGGAACTAATTAGTTTATTAACAATGCTAGGAAAAATGAAAGGGGGGGCTCCGGAACACCTGTTTATTTAAAACTTTAATTAAACTATTTTCTAATAGTTAATTTGGTAGATACATTTTTAGTACAACTCCAAATTCCGGTTCGTCACCGCTGATTACTAATTTCTAACACTTTTTTGTTGACAAACCAAAATTTACGTCTTCGGAAACACTACAGTCTTTGTACAACTGATAAGCAACTGATTAGTAAGCGATACTGATATAAAAGTGGTAGAGAGGATACAAAACAACAAAATCTATTTTGTTGAGATAAATACTAAAGAGTTAAGTACAATTGTACTAAAGTTTCATACAATTGACAAAACGGGTTTTAATGCTTGACAAATGCGTTTTCAGCTATATTAAGTGGTATGTGCTACTATTGTAGAATGCACAAAGTTGTTTTTTCAGTGTATCTTACGAACACCTTTCACCGTTTATTGGGAACTGCAACTACTTTGAGCTGAGCACTTTAATAAGCGATTTGATTTTGACGAAACTTGGTCGAAAGCTTCTAGTTTGCCACCCTCGGTAAAATTATTTAAGTTGTACTTTAATTATAATACGCATGTGATATACGATACGCATATGTATATGACACGCATGGAGAGATGCTCCAGTGTTGGTTAATTGGTAATTTTTTTGCGATTTCTGTGACATACCACCACCATATGACATACCACCGAGAATAGTAATGGAATATCACTATAGTCAATCCTTAGGGATGCTGGCATTATTTTGTGATAGGATTATAGGATTGGTTGTATGGCCATTCTTTAAAAAATTGCGTTTATCAACACCTAAGAACGAATCTTGTTGTGGAACCTTCGTATTTAAATATTGCTATATGTGTTTTTGTAACACATATTGTAATGTAGTAGGACTTTTTATTTAAAAAGTTAACATTTTCTAAAATTATCACTACAAGAAAAAATAATTAAAAATAGTTCAACATTAATTCAAGTTCTTATTGGATTTAAGTTCACTATATTTCCAGAACACTAAATTCTTCCACAAGTGACAAAAATTTCAGCGTTGTCATAATTTTTAATGCCTTTCATTCGACAAGTATGTAATTGTAAAATTTATGCAACAACACATTTTAACATTCAACAAAAGTGCTGTTTAGTTTGTGACTGTTCTGTCGCAAACACGTAACGACCGTGGAGACCGATAGAAACATAACAATATAATTTTAATTAAATAAACTTGTTGTTACAACTTAAATACCTGTATTAGTCTTCCACATCCCGCACAATCATCTGGTCCATTCGTAATTTCTGACGATGAATCAGGACTACTATGTCCACCTAGTGGTTCTGATTTTAATTGTAGGCAATTGCTGGATATTCCACTTGAACCTCCTTCACTGCAATCACCTCGGTTAACATCACTAAAATTTAACGACGATTCATCAAATATCGTTCTGTCAGGTGTTTCAAAACTGTACACAAACCAAAAATCAAATCAAACATTGAATACAAATTAAATAAATTTTTAAACTAAAAGCAATTTCTACCTTCGACATGAATCATTAAATATTGGACTTTGGCCAAAATGTTTATTTATATGTTCACACGAATCAGGACACGATGAACATTGCCGATGTAAAGGATGGTTATTATTTCCTGCTGAACAGTGTCCAATTAATGGATTCGGTAAAGTTGGACTTCGTTCTCTAGGTGGTCCCAAAAATCTAGCGCTCTGCTGCTGCAAGTAAATATTTAATTAAAAATATATCATTAATCTTGATTCTTCACACAAATAAAAAAAAAATATTTTTGGTTTTGTTTATCGGAACTATTTCATAATAAAAAAAGTGGTTTCAATTTTTTGATAACAACATTGAAATAAAGAAATTGGATAACCAATATTCCGTTATCAAAATTAAGAAGAAAAAAATTAAGTAAAGAAATGACGCGGGAAGTTGCCTCCAACAGTTTACAGATATGTTTAAACGAATAAAATTTAAATATTCGGTTGAACTTTGTGGTTCAAACATAAAATCAGCTAAAATTTATTATTTTTAAATTTTTGTATATTTTTGTGATAACAAAAGTTGGAAGGTTGTTAAGTTGAGTTAAGATCAAAATTGGTTTATATTTTCTATATTTTTATATATATACATATATATATTTATTATACTTGATAAAAGAAAAAATTATTTAATATTTCATTCATATCTTGTAAATACAATAAAATTTGTTTGATATATATAATAAATTGGTTGATATTGGGTTATCCTGCTGTTGATTGGGGTTTTTTTAAAAAAAAGCTACACACGCTTTTCGGTAGATTATGATCGGTTTATTTAGAGGCTAGAGAGGTTATTTACATAAGATTATGTTTAGATTAAGACGTAACAGATTTGATTTTTGTAACCATTTACACCACACCCTGTTTTGAAACCAACACCAATTTTTAACTGAAGTAGCAAGAGTTCTTAAGATGGTTTCAATTAATTGAAATATATGTATATGGAAAAATACGATAAAAAATCATTACACTAAATTTTAAAAAGTAGTGTAGGAGTAAATTCGATACAAACAGCTTCTTTTGCAACTGTGATATACATTTAAAACTCTACAATTGATTACACCGATATTCGCATAATTTGCTTAAACCCGATTTTAAAACTTAAGAAATCTTCATTTAAATTAAGGTCGAAATTTATAAATCTTTTTTTTCACAATCTGTCTGACGATTGACAATTTAATTTTTCTTAAATTGTGCTGTTGCTGTTGTATATGCAAAATTATTTTTATTAGCATTTTTAGACAATATAAATTAGCTTAATTTTATTAACAAAAACGAGTTTTTAAAAATTTCGATTTTTGAATTTTTTTTTGTTCATTTTAAATTATTATTGAATTGAAATAAGTACATTTATGTTACTTTAAACTTTAAAGTCATTATATATTGTAACAATTAAAAATTATTTGAAATTGTACCAATTTGTACTTATAAATTAATAAAATCTTAGCTTGTCTAACTTTTAAATTATTTATGATAAAACATATCACCTCAACCACAGAATTCCACATAACAAAGATAGAAAAAAATATATAATCTGTGCATCATCACAATAAACATTAATATTCTTAGAATTCTAACCAATTTGCCGGCACAATATGTTTTAATTTTGCAAGAAATGAAAATTGTTCGTTTGACTAAGTAAAAAATTATCTTAAAAAAAACGATTTTTGTTTGATGAAAAATTAATTTTGTTTTCCACATTTTTTTCATGATTTATTTTGTGTTTTGAATTTTTCCTTTGGAAGATTTTAAATTTGTTTTTGTTTTTCAATAAATTGTACAGTATGGATACAATGTGTATTTACGATCATACTCTTTTACATACTAATATAATTTTACACACTAAAGAAGTCTGAAAAATAACAGAAAATTCTAAAAGTATAGATGATTTGCTTGTGAGGCTGACGACAGCACATTACATCTCATGCATCTCTAAAAAGTCGACCTCGTGCAGCAGCTATTAACGATAGGGAATTGTTGATTAATTCTATCAACGAAGACCTAGAACGTATAATGCAATGGGGAGAGACCATTCTTGTTGAATAAAAAATTCAACAAATTATGTCGCCTTTCACGGATGGAACGACGAACCCTATTATGATAAACCATGAGGGATTATATGTAGGTAAATCCGATAAACTTCTCGGAATTGTCATTGAAAGTAACATGAAATGGAACAAACATGTTTTCAGTCTAGAAAAACTACAATGCAAAAATTAAAATTCTTGAGCCGATGTAAGAAGATTTTTAACTCTAAGAAACTTTTGTTATTTGGAAGTCATTTATTCGCCAATGGATTCGGCCACTAAATGCTATGGAAGTCTTAAGGAAGCCATTGTTATTGTAACTACAAACAAACATATTTAGTTTCTTCTTAACATTTAAACTAACCAATTCGATTGGATAGCGTGCAGAAAAAACGATCAAAAGACCAGAGTTCGAATCTTGATGCGACCATATATATGTTAGAATGCTAGTTGGGTTGTTGTCATGTTTCGAGATGTGCCTGTCAGTCAACAATAAAATGACTAGAAAGGCTAAGAAAGGCAATATGGTAGATTGATAATCATTCGTTATCTGATCAACTTGATTCACTCCAACACTGAATAAATGTTGCCGAACTGGCAATCTATTATAAATAAAATTTTTATGAATTCGCCCCTCAGACATTTTAACAAACGTCCGTCGCCATTTTAAACAACTAACCTAGCTATTTCCGAATCTTCATTCCTTTCTTTTCATTTTACCATCCCTCATTTTTTCCTATAGTTGACATGGTATCTTCTGATATTCAAAGAGTATAGAATATTACTTCGGTCTGAAAGACCTAAGTATTACATTCATGAGCCAAAAGTGAAATTCTTACCTCCACTTTTTTTGGCATTTCTCGACGTTTTAGGACCTACTGATTCTGAAAAACCAAAAAAAAAATATGTGTCTGTCTGCCGACCTACGCTACAGGGAGAACCGCTAGAGGGATTTCAAAAATTTTTTTTCTATATATAGGTATACTTAAGGGACAGGTCCGAAAGAGCGCTGTGTTCGATAAATGTACCGGAAGTGTGTCAAAAAAATCATTATGTGTGTCAAAAATAGCAAATTTAGATATTTTTGGCTTAAAAAACGTTCATTTTGAGTGATTACGAGTAGGAACATTAAATTTGGAGAAATCTTGATGGTCGAGATTGGTATGTGAGATCAAAAACTAGATTAGTGCATTATAAGTTTGTCAAAAAAATGTTGTCAAGTGTGTCAGAAAAAAGATTTTTATTTATTTTTTTACCCAATTTTTTGGGAAAAAATAAAATCAATTATTTGTTTGAAATGAAATTTTATTATTATTATTGAGAATTATGGCATTATAAGTTTGTCAAAAAAATAATGTCAAGTATGTCAAAAAATGATTTCATTTATTTTTTTACCCAATTTTTTGGAAAAAAATGTAGCTGTTTTTATGACGTAAATGTAATTGAAAATGAAATTGGACATGGAAATTTTTTAATTTGTTATAGTTTTTGAAATATTTTTGGAATTTTGAGAAAAGTTTGTATTTTTGATTTTGTAATAATTTTTGCTATATTTTTAGATTTTTTGGAAAGAATTTTAATTTTTGGTTTTGTAAGAATTTTTTGAATATTTTTAGAATTTTGAAAAATTTTAAATTTTTGATTTTATTATAATTTTTGGAATTTTGAAAACAATTTCAATTTTTTTTGATTTTGTAATTATTTTTGCAATATTTTTAGAATTTTGGAAAAAGTTTGAATTTCAAAGAATTTTTGGAATATTATTGGAATTTAGAAAATGTTTAAATATTTGATTTTATTCTAATTTTTGGAATATTTTTGGCATATTGAAAAAAGTTTCAATTTTTGATTTTGTTATAATTTTTGCAATATTTTTAGAATTTTGAAATAAATAGAGTTTTTGAATTTTATATATATATTTAGAATTTTGAAAAAATTTAATTTTTGATTTTGTAAGAAGTTTTGGAATATTTTTAGAATTTTGAAAAATTTTAAATTTTTGATTTTATTATAATTTTTGGAATTTTGAAAAAAGTTTGAATTTTTGATTTTGTAATAATTTTTGCAATATTTTTAGAATTTTGAAAAAGTTTGAATTTTTAAGAATTTTTGGAATATTATTGGAATTTAGAAAAAGTTTAAATATTTGATTTTATTCTAATTTTTGGAATTTTGAAAAAAGTTTGATTTTATTTAATTTTTACAATTTTTTGGGAATTTTGAAAGAAATATGAATTTGAGATTTTGTAATATTTTCTCGAAACGCTAAATGAAGAGGTTTTTGAGTAGTTTGCTGAGTGTATCATCTTTTCACTAAATTATGTTAATTTATGATCTGTTATAATTTTCCGGCAACGCATGGATGTTTCGTGTTAGTTTTGTAATAAATTTCTAAACAGAGATAAAAAAATACTTGTACTTCAATAAAGAGTTATGTTTGATATACATCGCTGCCCCAAACTAAAAACCATGTCCTCATAAAAGTTTTTTGCCGAAAACTATATCAAAATCCTTAACCCAGACTGAAGTTTTGATATCTCAGGGCTGAGAGATTTCAGCCCCTCCATATTTTCATATTTAATTTGCTAAACATGTCCAACTAATTAATAAAAGAAAAAAACATTTATGGCCCTATACAATCAGGTACTCCGTTCCAAGTTCCCGCTATTGACATTTGAGTTTAGGTAAGATTTCACAGACGATTTCGCAGAGAAATGTCGCTGGCTAAAGTTATATTTAAGCAGTGTTACGAAGATGTCCCCTCGTTAGAAAATAAAATTCCTTTGTTTTACTGAATTTTACTATTCATGAATCAATGGTTTGTTTTGCTGAATTAATTACTTGAGAACCCAAGCATTTTTTAAATTCATAACTTGTTCTGGACGAGCACAATTTAACTTATCGACTTTTGTCGATATATATTTTTTTCAACGTGTTTAATATTCTATTAAATTCTGTAATATTCTGTCTCATGTTTAGTTCGACATTTTTGATATGTTAGTTAGTTGGTCGTGAAATTTAAAAAGATAAGACTTTTATTTCGTGATACAATAAAAATTACAGGTATAGGTTAATCCAAAAGCAAAATGTTACATGTGATTTACTGATCCGAAAATTCCGTTTCGATAGGGTGAATTAAAATTACTGATATATCTGTCTTTGTGTAAATGGATAAAAGTATAAAAATGATTCCATTTTGTTATTCCGTGTGAGTCATAAGATTTAGTAATGATATTTCAAAGAAGTAAAGTTAATTTATTGTCACAATGTGAATTTGATAAATTTTGTTCATTTTTTTTTAAAGTGAAGTAATTTTAATTTAAACGCTTTATCGCCGAAAGGTATGGAGTTTTTTAAACGGACGGTTAAAAGTAATCTTCTTATATATTAATACGCTAAAAAAAAACTTTGTACAGCCTAAAGCTTTTTTATTCGAATTTTGATTCATTTTAAATTTTCACTGCTAACTGGTATTAGTGTAACTTAGATTTTAAAGATTTTTGGGATTTTTCGGATCATAAATAGAAAAGTTATAAACGAATTAAAATGTATTTTTGAATTTAACGGCCTCCCACATACAATATGTAAATGGAATTGCCCAAGTATATATTTTTTTCACAAAAACGATAAGCAGGCTACAGACCATCAATCAATTTGTCAATCAATTCAAAAACGAAAACAAACGAAATAAAATTTAGTGTAAAAATCCCCTAAATTTTATTTCGTTTATTTTCGTTTTCAATTGATTGACAAATTGATAAGGTCTGTAGCCTGCTTTAAGAGAATATAAAAAAATTAATATAAAAAAATTAAATTTAGTATTTTATATTTTCTTTTCTTTTAAAATTTCAATTTAGTTTATGAATTGATTTAGGAGTGAATAGACGTAATATTTTTCTTTGTTTTTTTATTATAGGAGTGGATAGATGTAATATTTTTCTATGAATGTTGTGAATGAAGAAATGAATTGCACGTGGTATTTATCATTTTAAAATTCATGTGTTTGTTAAATTTGTCAGATGAAGATAGAATTGATTCGACGTGATAATGGTATGAGTGAGTTTATATTATTTTTCTTTGTTTTTTTATTATTATTATTTTTCTTTGATTTTCTTTGATTTAATTATTATGGTGTTAATGGTGAAATGAATGTTGTGAATGACGTATTATTTTTCTTTGTTTTTTTATTATTATTATTTTTCTTTGATTTTCTTTGATTTAATTATCATGGTGTGAATGAAGAATGAATTGCACGTGGTATTTATCATTTTAAAATTCATGTGTTTGTTAAATTTGTCAGATGAAGATAGAATTGATTCGACGTGATAATGGTATGAGTGAGTTTGTATTATTTTTCTTTGTTTTTTATTATTATTATTTTTTTTATGTTATTTGATTTAATTATTATGGTGTTAATGGTGAAATGAATGTTGTGAACGACTTATTATTTTTCTTTCTCTTTTTATTATTACTAGGAGGGCCCGGCGTGCTTCGCTACGCTTATAAATAAAGTTTTAGCGTAGACATTTTGTTGACGTAGAAGCAATGATTTCAAAACGTGGTAATGAGAAATGCTAGCATATAATTTTTAATATTTCTTTTTAAATATATGAATGAAAAATAATCAGAACTCTAGCTGATCAGTTCGGATATATGAAAAATTAGCGATCAAATAAGTTAGAGATCAAAAAAGCTTACTTGAAAACTTATTTCAATCCATCAAAATACTGGGTACCGTCCGCTGGGCACATCGCAGAAGTTCTTTTAGCATAACTCTCATACATTCAACCATGTAGTTTAGCATTTCCTTGTCCAACTATTTGATTTTCAACCCATTTTGCTGCGCTTTCTGCATGACTTTGCGCTTTTCAAACCGTTGTGGTGACTACGGGTTTCACATCTAATACTACGATGATCACTATGCGTAAACAAGCTAGACACCTTCCATTGTGCTCCTCTCGAGAGTGCCCCACTTGCAATAGTGATATCGATAATTGAACCTTGAACATAATTGGGCTTTTGCTTTATTATATGTCTCCGTGGTAGCATGGTTGAGCAGTACCACAACAGCCTGGGTGGATCAGATCATAATTTGATCTCTACTAATTTAAATATTAAAACATCTAAACAATTTAAAGGAAATTCAGGTCATATATGGCCTATGGGACTATAGAGCTGCGGAGGAACAGAGTCTTACAGGTTTGTATAATAGGTTTCTCTGGAAACTTGTTTTTTTTCAAGATTCTGACATTGCTGCTGTGAATTTTTTATAAACTAGTCTCGAGGACATATGCACAGGTTTATTCTAAATAAATTGATAGTTCTTAAGGCTGAGTAATACTTTTCCTCAAAGTGTAAAAAAGCAATTAGAATTAAAAAAAAGCTTTTCAGAAGTCTCATGAAACACCAAATCTATATTCACCATCGACGCTTAATGACACTAGATCAAGTTTGATTGATTCTTTAAACGTTGATCTTAAAATAGTATTAAGGGGAACCGTATTAAGGGTTCCCTTGAAGTTTGATGCGAAAGATCTTGTACAGAAAGAGTCTGTTATATAGGCTTTTCGAAGATGAAGTTGAAAATAATATGAAGTGGGATTCTCATATTTTTAGCCTAGCTAATCAAGAACACTGTTCAAAAATTGGATTGTTTCAGACGTTGTCCAAAGTTTTCCAATAACGAACAGCTTCTTTTGATCTACCAGCCATTTATTGGTCCATGCATGGCGTATTGTGCTCATATAGATGGAAAATCGAATAGGGTTGCACCGATAAGCAATCTTGCCGATTGCCGATTAATCGGCTTTCTTTATCGGCCGATACCGATTAATCGGCTACCGGCTTATAAAGAATTTTTTAATGAGACTATTAATTAGAACGCGGGACTTTTCTTCACAAGTCGGGATAATTCCACCAAAATCAGGACGCTTTGCAACCTTAGTTTAAAATGTTATGTAAATGTCGCTTTTATTTTTTATTTATAGTTCGGCAATATTTAAATAAAAAAAACTGTTGAAAGTGCTTTTTCCATTTTTTTGGAAAATGTTTTCCTTTCGTAAGTAGAACAATCAGCTGTCTTCGGCTTATTTTTTACCCAATATCTAGGTCGGCTGCGGCAAATTTGGTGGATTCATGTATCTGGGTATGAATTCGTTGTCATTATTTCAAGCATGGTTACTCTGGTATGGAAATAGTAAGAACTTACGTATTTATATA
This sequence comes from Diogma glabrata, assembly GCA_963693315.1. NCBI lineage: Eukaryota > Metazoa > Arthropoda > Insecta > Diptera > Cylindrotomidae > Diogma > Diogma glabrata. The sequence goes on along the minus strand of OY856186.1, from coordinate 458,081,693 downwards.
ACAGAAACCACGAATGGCAAACCTTGAGAATCGCACTGCCATTGCTAACCGAACAAGAAACTTTGCACCGAATTTTTGAACATAAATCGAGGTTTTCAAATCCGTAAGGATCTGTACTTCTTATAACGTATTGAGTCGATTGATTAACGTAAGACGTATTGATTAACTTATGACTTTTTAGTCCAGACAAACTAGCCTTGGTGAATGTTTCATGTTTCTAAGCCAAAGTAATGTTTTATTGCCAATTGAATTATATAGTACATTAGTACGATGGATCTAGTTCTGAACTCTTTATAAATTTATTTTCGGTCACTTTCGATATTTTCTGGGTACTGCGCATTATTAACCCTTCAGACTGTTTAGCTCTCGGAACCTTGCCTTTTCTGGTTAGTGGTTTGGAGATATTTCTGGTTGATATGCTGCTTGTTTTTGAGCATACATGAATTTTTCCATTATATCGAGTATCTCATAAACTATACACCTTATGGCCCTGAAATTTAAGATGCGTATAAAACTAACCTGTCCACATAAAATGGCGTGGTTATTAATAAATAAAGTTGTTTTCGTTTATTTTGCAGGGATGCGATGTAAGGCTATAAAGAATAACATACATTTTTTACCGAGCCCACTTATGCGTATCAAATAAAAGGGCAATACATCAGTATTTTTACATTTATTTTTGAAATTTGCACCCCGCAGTTTTGGTATAATTTTGTACTACAAAGTTCGTAAATTAATATCAAAAAAGTGCAATTTTATGTATATGTATATATGTATGAGTCTTTATTTGTTTCGAACTTGATGTATAAAACAATTTAAAAAAGTTTACAGAGGCAAGAAGCTTGGCAAAATTAAAAAAAAACTCATATGTCTATAACAGTAACTGTAGTATTTTATTTTAAAACAGCAGCAAAAACAGCATTTTATATTAACTTTTTCAAAAGTAAAAACTCTTAAGAATATAAGAACTGAATCTAAAAAATTATGGTGCAAATTATGAAATTTTTTTGCAATCCATACAATTTTCGACCGATCTAGTTTCGAACCAATGAGAAAATTTAAACTTTAAAAAAATTTATCATTCTCATCAGGGCTAGCCGACTAGATAAACTACCAAAAAAGAGGTGAAGACTAGTCATCTTCTTCTCGCCGATACGAGCTTGTTATTCAATACTAGTATGTCTAGAGTATAACAAAACAGTGATCACTAGAGAAACTAACTGACTAAACCTGAATCTATTAAATATATATTTATGTAAATTTTTTGTTTTCTTATACTTCGCTAGAAATGTAACGGCTAGCCCTGATGAGAATGATAAACTTTTTTTAAAGTTTAAATTTTCTCATTGGTTCGAAACTAGATCGGTCGAAAATTGTATGGATTGCAAAAACAATTCATAATTTGCACCATAATTTTTTAGATTCAGTTCTTATATTCTTAGATTCAGTTCTTATATCGGAGTGATGTTATATCACAAATAATTTACTGAATTAATTAGAACTCTCATGTTATCAAAAAAAAATGCAGAAATACATATTTTTAAAAAGTCCTCAATTTTATGCTTTTTTAAAAAAAAATTTCAACTATGGCTGATGGTTGTTTAGAATTTTGAAATTGTTGTGTTTAAAATGCAATAAACAGTTAAAAACCGATGTGTTGATAATCGGCCGATTAATCGGACAAAAAAGCCGATACCGATTAATCGGCAAAATGGCCGATGTGGCCGATTACCGATTATCTACAGATTAATCGGTGTAGCCCTAAAATCGAATCAAGAACACCGATCAAATAAGAAATTTGAACCCGACCATTTCTTATTTGAAATTCGGTAACTGTTAGTATAATAAACAAAAATGAACACCTGTTTTTATTTTTTCACTAGTTTTGACACAGGGCGGCTCGAAATTTCTTAAGAAATTTAGTAACAATCATAGATTTAAGTTAAATAAAGTCGAAGAAAAGCTTCAACGGGTTATTCGATTTGAGTAAATTTTGTTTTGTGGAAAAGTACTTAGTGAGACTTTTCAAAAATATTACACTGACAAAAAAAAAATATTTTTGGTTGCCTTTTTTGATTTCAAAAGGGTAATTTTTTTTCTTTATTTTTTATATTTTAAAGATTTATTATTCAATCAAAACAAACTAAATTTAAAGACAAGCGTTATTTTTGTTTTCGAGAAAAAGGCATATATATTATTATTGCTTGTTTGAAATTTTGTCTACTTTGTGTCATTTACTAAAAACTAATTACATATAATAATTTATGGATTAAAAAAAACCGTAATACCGTAATTTTATTAATATATTCATGTAATAAAAACAACATGAATGTATTACTAAAAACTAGTTTTTCGGCAAACGGCTGTAAAGTTTAACTTTACTGCCGCTAGGGAGTAGCTAAAGTCTTACTTTAGAGCAGGCGGCTGCAAAAGTAACGCCATTTTTATTTTATCTGCCGGCGTATGTAAAGTAACGTTCATATTTTTACGGCGGCAGTAAAGTAATTTTCATATTTTTATGGCGCATTAATTTGTTCAAAACAGAATGCATTTCAGTTCATTTTAATGAATTAAAATCAATAAAAATTAATTTCAGAAAATTTATTACCTAAACATATTTATAAAAAATTTGATGCATTAATATCATATTTTTAAACAAATTTAAACGTTTGCCGAAAAAAATAGTGTATTGAATTCGGAGCTAAAGTGACTTTTTGTGTTTCGTCTATAATTTTCAAATTATAGACAAACTATAGACTCAACACAAAAAGTACAACTTTAGCTCCTAATTCAATAATATATTATTACCGATTCTATTGAACTTGTTTTGTTTATTTTATTAAATATTTTTTTGCGTATATTACATGAAATTTTTCGGTTTTAATTTTCAAGGATGGCTATAAAGCCTAAATTCAAAAGCGCATTTTATCTTTTCTGATTTTTTTTGATTTTCTAAAGGTTTAGTTTTTTACCCAAAACATACCGAAATTACAGACAGCCATTTTGTTTCGTTGATGCGAGAAAATCCCATTTGAATATTTTCTAACAAAAAATATGCCAGTTGCATATTTTCCTGAAATTTGGCATATAGATGGTGAATTTTATTTAAATTACAATAAAAATTCATATAATTAACTATCATATATTAAATAAATAAGTGTAAGTGTTAAAATATTAAGAAAGAAAAATATTTTCATCTGACTCCTAATTCTAATTCGATGCTTCGTTTTTTCAACCTTGGGTCCTTTTATTGAGTAATAAAATAAATTAAATTTGTTTTTATTAATTACTGAAAGAACTCCAACCAAGGTTGAAAAAACCAGGCACCGAATTAAAATATTAAGTAATAAATAAAATATTAAATATAAAAGTAATTTTTTAAAAATTACAATAATGATAAAAATTTTGAAATAATATATGTGGTTTTCGTATTACTTCATGATCATTTCAAACAAGAGAGCACTACTGTAGTGAAAACGTAAAACATCATAGATTCAAGTTTAAATTGTTAAATTATAACTACATATTGGGAAAATCGTGACCTTTTATATTTTTTGTTATTCAATACTCCAATGGGGTTTTCTCGTCAACGAAACAAAATAGTCCCTGGGCCTACGCTGATTTCATGTGATGATTACCACATATTTTATACTTCGTGAGGTGCTAGTCCTTGACGAGTCCGAAAACTTATGTTTTGCCATTTTTCTCAAATCGGCCGCATTTTCTTTCGGCAAGCACCAAAAAATGCCGATTGCCCGCGTCTTGTAAATTTGCTACCACATTTTTTTAAGTGAAAACTTCTTTAGGTGCGTTGTGCAATTTGTATGGAGAAATATTTATATATTCGAGTTATCATTTTCTGGCATCACTAAAAAATATTTTTAAATATAAAATACCTCTATCCGTTCGTAACGTTTGAAATTGCAATACGGATATCGCGGTCGACTGAGGTTCTATAGATCGTGAGTTCAATTCCTTTTATTTTCCTATTTTTTTTGTTAATTTTTATTAAATACCATTAAAACTATTTTTTTTTAATCATGAATTCATAAAAAAATTTTTTACGAATTATAAAAAATTGATCGATAATGCAGTTTTTTAAAGTTATTAATATAATTATCTTAAGGGATTTTGCCTAAATGTTGATAATTATTTAATTTGGTTTTATACGGAATAGTTATCGTTTAAAATATTGTAAAATATCGTTTTATACGGAATTAGTTCGCTTTGTTTTTTTTATGGAGCATAATTTTTATGAAATTGAAAAATGAAAGTATAATCTGAAAACAATCACATTTGTATATCAAAATTATATGTATTGGAATTTAACACATCATGATGTTACAAATTTTTTCATCTACACCGAATATATTGTTAGTTTGCACTGGTATGTATAATACATGTTTCTAAAATTAATTGAAGATAGTTGATAACATCGATTATATCGATTTAAAACTCAAAATTACGAGACCGAATTCACACAAATACTATACAAAGAAGCATACATAAGCATGATTAAACATGAATGGCAATCATGATGAATAAACTAATTAAAAATGGTGGCACTTAGCTGATAGTGATTTGCAAATGGTAACAATGCATTAATACCAATGAATTTAATATACTTAGCTTTCCGCAGGAAGATTTGTAAAATTTAAAATTGTTGATCTATATGGGTGTGACAAATACCCCGTACTTTAGTCCCTGCTATTGGCATACGAGTTAACTTGAGATATCGTATACCACTGGCAATATCAGTGAGATATCACTAGCCAGATATCTTAGGGGTGCTAGCGGATGGAGTTTTTTCAATCAACGATAGCATCCTTTAGTCTTAGTTATGGAATATTCTTTGATGATGACACGTTATTTGTTTTTTAAATAAAATGTGTTTGCAGTAGAAATTACAATGTGTGTCACAACAACACATAAAACCATTTAAGAACAAGGTCGCACAACAACATGCTTTCTAAGGTGTTGATATAGACGCAAATTTTTTATATGATATGTTTTAATCGTTTTAAATATAAAAATGTATATAATAGTTACTTGAAATGCTGATAGATATGAAACTCAGAATAAAATTCCCAAGTAGGCTTTGCCAGTCATTGACATACGGCCAAGCACTGGTTCATTAGTGGTTAACAGTACTTGGCTATTGTTGCTGGGCCAATACTAGAACCAATCATCAGCCGCTCTATGGTTTACAGAAATTAGCCAGTATATTGTTATCCTTGAATGGCCAAGCACTGGTCCATGAATGGTAAATATTACTTGGCTATTGTTATTGGGCCAGTACTGTAGCCATGAACTTGCCGATCTATGTCATTTTTTTTAAATTTCACTAGAGTATTATCCCTTTTAGAAATACATAGTTTGAAAAATTTCACATATAGTTTAGTTATCGCCTTGTCGGTTGAAAGACAATGGTAATATAGAAAAGGTTGGTATATGTTTTAATTTATTTTCATTTCTATTTTATTTTAATTATTTTGTAAATAATTTATTTAAATTTATGTATAAAAAATATTATTTTATAATTTTTTTAATGGCGGAGTTTGCCATTACTCAGCCATTCCCGCAACTGAACCAGTTGTATGGGGAGTTTTGAATTTTTTTCCGTCATTTTATTTTATTTTAAATTAGTTTGTATTTAATTTATTTAAATTTACATATGATAATAATGTATATTTTTTTTAACGGCCCAGTCATGGTTGCCAGTATTTGGCCCAAGAATGGCAACCATTTATTGTCCGAAGTTATCATCCAGTAAAATTATGTTAACGGCCCAGTCGTGGTTTCCAGTACTCGCCCTTTGCTGCATTACTGGCTGCCAGTAATGGACCATTACTGGACCAGTTGTACAACCTTGTATGGGTAATAATAATTCAAATGATAAAAATGTTTAAAACATCTGTTCTGTATCTGTATATTCTATAACCAATAATTTGATTTCACAATTTTCAGGAACAAAACTAAAATATGTAGGTTTGCCGTTTGTCAATAGTCCAATTATGTGGCGCAATGTCTTCCTCCATGAATAAAGCCCACCCATAGGGTTATACACCCATACAAGGTTGTACAATTGGTCCAGTAATGGTCCATTACATGGCAACCAGTAGGGGGCCATTGGGCCATTAACATATAATTTTACTGGATGATAACTTCGGACAATAAATGGCTGCCATTCATGTGCCAGAGGCCATGACTAGGCTAATAACATATTTTTACTGGATGTTAACTTCGGACAATAAATGGCTGCCATTTATGGGCCAGAGGAAAAACTAGCAAATGCCTATACAAGGTTGTACAGTTGGTCTATAGTAACGGACTAATAATGATGACCAGTATTGTAGTGATGGCCAAGTACTGGCAACCATGATTGGGCCATTAAAAAAAATATTATCATATAGGTATGTAAATTTAAATAAATTAAATACAAAATAATTTAAAATAAAATAAAAATGACGGAAAAGAATTTAAAACAAAAGAATTTAAAACTTCCCAAACAACTGGTTCAGTAATGATCCATTTCTGGCGACCAGTAATGCAACAATGACCGAGTACTGGCAACCATATGACGGCCAGTACTCGGTCATTAAAAAAATCATAAAGTAACATTTTCATATGTAAATTTAAATCAATTATTTACAAAACAATTAAAATAAAATTGATATGAAAAAAAATTTAAAACATATACCAAGTACCATATAGTCTTTCAGCCGAGAAACGATAACTAAACTAAGTATATATGTGAAATTTTTCGAACTAAGTATATATTTCTAAAACGGATAATGCTCTAGTGAAATTTAAAAAAAATGGCTTAGATCGGCAAATTCATGGCTGCAGTACAGTAGCCAATTAATGTTAACCATTAACTTGGCCATTTAATGTAAAGTGTACTGGCTACTTTCTATTATCTATATTTTCTGGCGGGCGACCACTATTCGGCAGAAATGAAATATTTACAAGAAGAAGTTTGGACCTTGTTAAGAAAGCAGTTTTGTTACTATGAAAATGCTGATTTTACACTAAAAAAAAACTAAGGAAATTTACAAATTTTTTATAAATATACAACTCACAATTTTTTTTGTAAATTTTGTGTGTTATATATTTATAAAATTTTTGTAAAAGTGACTTTTATTTTTTTGAGTGTAATTAAACTAAATTCTTTGTAAAATACGTTCTTAACAGAACACGTATACAATCTAGACAAACAATGCGACTGAGATAAATTCTGTTAATGTGGCAAAACTGTTAACACTTGTCAACAGGTTTTGTGTGTATGTTTGGCTTACGATAGGCTCGGTTCCAGTTAGAAATATCAAATTATCAAGATGTCGGCGTTTTCATCAAACACACAGAATGTGTTCAACCAGTGCAACCGGTGGGGACCGTAGAGCAATTGCTGTAACCACATATAATATTATGAATATTATTTACATATCTCATTCCTGTTGATCTTTAAACAAGGTTTAGTGAAATCGATTAGATTGTTTTTACTGTTTACTTCCAAGATTTTAATATATGTGTATCAAATAGACACTTCCATGAAATGTTTTTACTCTATATAGTATATATAGACACATGATGTAACAATCTTATTTTCAAGATTTATTATTTAATCGAAGTGATAAAAACTGATATCAAATATATTCAAATGGTGGACTTTCATTGATCTTTCGATTCGTTTTATATAAATGTTACTTATTTTTATATTTATTAGTCTTTTATACGAATGTTTATATTTTAAAAGATTATATATAAACTTGAGATGAAATTTATCGATTGAAAGTTAAAAAGCTCAACAAACATTTATTGTTTTGATGTGGAAGAGAAGTTCATATTATAAGGTTAACCAACAATAACACTATTATAGAATGAGATTAATCGTAGTGGTAATATTTGTTTATTGTGAGAAATTCAATGATTTCATTGTTTCTGTTACCGATATTTGTCTATTGTGAGAAATTCAATGATTTAATTGTTTCTGTTACCGACGGACAAGTTACTAACAAATTTTATAAAAAGAAAAAATATTAAAAAACAATACTTTACCCAATGCATCACAGGGCGCTCCTCTGTACAGACGCCCATGTGCGCCTGAATCAATCTACCACCAATAATCGTCGCCAATGAAACCCTTAAATTGGGCAACTGTATATTTTATTATTCCACTTATATATCACTAAAAATAGTTTGTTGTAAAAACAAACCAATCCACTTTTCACTTTAAATATTCACATTAACAAACTAAAACTGTTTGAAATAGATATAATCTGATCTCTTTCTTATTTATTGGTCACCAAAACTAACGATCACAAGAACAAAAGTATTATAACAATATCACAACTGTCATTCATTTATTTTTATTGCCGAACATTCTTTTATTTTAAAGTAAATTACAAATTCAAGATCACCTCACTTAATACAGAATATAGCTATATAACCCAAAACACAAAGAAACAGGATAAGTTAAATTCACTTTCTTTTATTTTTTATTATTTTTTGGCCTGTTACATTTTCAAAGATTAACTTGTAAAAAATATAAACAAAATCATTTTGTGACAAAGATTAATTCGTACGATAACAAGTCAATTTAAAAAGGTTCATATGTCTTAGATCGTTTTCATTTGATAATAACAAACCAATTTTACTTCTTTGATATTTTATATATTTTCTTAGTTTTTCACTAATTGAAAATATAATTTTATTTTCGTATGATCAATCACAATCACTTTATTAAAAAAAAAATATTTTCAAAAATTATGATTGTAAATTATTTAACAATTTTACAATAAAATCAATTCGTTATAACGCTTGCGCAAATTTGAAATAAAAACTAAAATACCCGAACAACTTCTAAATAATTTCACATAAAATCACTCCGCGGTAAGAAACATGCGCACTCTTTCACCAAAATCTCCAGTTGTAAAGGATAATAATGGATGAATTTTGTGTATCCCAAAAACATATATTATAGTTTTCGAAATAAATGATTTTATATTTATTAATCAATGTTTATAAACTATTCTGTACCCGTCGAATCACTTGACTGAAAAATTATAGAAATATTGGAAACAGCGTTACCATGGTTTTTTTTATTTCTTTATTCTCTCATTCTCTCTCTATTTATTTTTGTTTATTTTTTTGTTTGTTTAAAACAAAATGATCATCTTTTTATTATGGGTGTAGTTTATCATATTCATATAAAAAAAATGTTTGTACATAAAATGGGTGGAGCAACAACGTAATTACCTTTCGCCTAAAAACCAATTGTAAGAAAATGTACGTTCAGAGAGGGGATTTACATTTTGAGTTTCTATAGTAATGTCATTAAAAGAATTTCTCTTTTGTTACTAGTGAATGAGACAAATATATTAAATCTATCTTAAAGTTACTCATTTCTTTTGAATTTATATAAACAAATTTAAATATGTTTTTGGTTTGGTGTTTGTAAATTCATTTATTTATACAGTTTTAAAGCGAAATTGTTTTTATCAGTTTTATGTGTAAAGTTAGTTATTTTATTCATTCATGGTCATAAGAGAAATAAAAATACAAATACCCAACACTATTTTATTAATGAATCACATGTTTTGTTGACTAAATATTGTTTTTGTTAATAATATAAAACATGTACAATAAACGTAAGAAATGTGTGGGTAAATGAAAAAGATAAAAGGATGCAAACATTAAAAAAATTGAAAGAACTGATATATTAATTAGAGTTGAATATTATATTTGACAGGAGATAGATGTGTGGTTTTTGTTTTGATCGATGAAAGAATGAATGGAATATTATATTTGATTTGGTATGTACATACATACTCATAATCTGTTAAAGTTTGATAATTGATCATGGAAAAAAGTTAGCAGATTTGTAGATTTTTATTTTCAAAGTTGATTTATTTAATCACCAGGAGAGTAGTAAATTTTTAGACTTAAAAGATGAATGGACATATAGTTCTAGATTTTTTATCAATTTAATTTATTTTTGATGATAGAATAACATATAGAACAAACATTCAGTATTTTATAAATTTTCAAATGTTATTTTTGAGGAATTTTAAAGTTGGACAACATTTGAAAATATGTAAGTTGTTGATGTTGATTAGTTGTTAAATATGTTGATGGTCCAATACAATACCAGTTATATAAAAGAACCTGCTATATAATCCAATATTCACACTTATATCAATACGCCATTTGATTACAGTTTACGGCAGTAGTCAAATATATTAATATAATATAGCCTTTATATACCGCAGCTTACTTTCAATATGAGAATAGTAACTTTCAAAGTGGAAGAAAAACACTTTCAATTTGAAAAAAATTCGTATTTTAAGACTAACAAAAATCTCATATTGAAAGCTATTGTTCCACTTGGAAACTTTCTATTCTCATATTGAATGTTATTATTCTATTTTGAAAGTTACTATTCTCAGTTTGAAAGTAGCCTGCCCTCTATTTCAAAGATGATTGTGAAGCCACACTAATTGTTCCTCTATAAACAGGCTTATATTTAATCGCTGTCCATTTGTATATTTCACCTAACAAATATGTGTCCATATTTTTTTTTTATTTAATAAAAAGTGTTGTGTTATAGGGATTACAATATGTGTAACAACAAAACATAGATACCTTTTTAGACCCTCTTCCCACAACAACATGCGCTCTGAGGTGTTGATGAATGCTTTTTTTAAACCCTTGTGGATTGAACGCCCGAGACTATTGATTCGGGCAAAGCATTCCATTTGTACGATGCATACGGACAATGAAATCTCTCTACATTCTGTCACTATGACAGTGAGTGATCGCAACAGTTTGACTGTTTGCATAAACCGATTGACGTGTAAAACGGGGAAAAGAATACGTTTGAGGCATGATGGATCTGATTTCATCCGAGCAATGCTGGTGGCGATATTTATAAAAAACAACGAGATCAGCAACAGTGCGAAGATGTTGTATTGTAGGGAATTAAGATTTCGCTGTCCATTTGTATATTTCACCTTCACAAATATGTGTCCATCTGCCTGGTTCTTACTGATTTGGTTAACGTATTCTTGTTCAGACATTAATGACAAATGAAACTGCCACCAACTTAAGATCACCAGTTAATCCGTAGGTCGATAACAAAGATAGTCCAACCTAGTGTCGTTTTCGTGATCTCATGCATATAGGTATAGACCGATCTGTAGCTATATAAAAAATAGAGAGAAAACACTGTTGTTTTTTAGTACAGCTACAGCTACAGCATTATTGCATTTTTTCTTCTTTTTTTGTGGCATTCATGCTCCATGTAGGAGCGTGGCCAAGGAACCAGCTCCGAATACTCACCACGGTCATTCGCAACAGCGCCATAATTACCATTGCAGCCGATTTTTTAAGGTTGTTTATTACGTCCGTCTCTCATTGCAGTCGTGGTCTACCTCGCGGTCGCCCACTCTCTGGGGTACTAACGTATACATTTTTTTAGTCATTCCAGACTGTTAATCGGTTCGTAAAACACGTCCAAGCCAAGCAATCCTATTGTAACGGATAGCACCTCAAGATGGTCTCTGATCTCATAGTTGTATCGGGTTCTATACTCTCCGTCGTCTGTCTTAAATGGACCAAAAATGTAGCGTAGGATCTTACACTCAAATACAGATAAATGTGATCCGTCATTTTGTGCCAGGGTCCATGTTTGTGACCCATACACCCCCACCGGTCTAATCAACGTCTTGTATAACTTGAGTTTGGTGTTAGTTGATATATATACGGTAATCCAAGGAGAGGTTTATTTGAGTGGAAAGTTCGATTACCTGCAGCGACTCGAGCTTTTATATCTGTAAGTATGCTGTTGTTTGAGTCGCGCATTGATCCCAAATATTTAAAGGATTCAACTCCCTCAATTTGTTCATCGAAGCGCACATCAAATCTTTCTTCTCAGCCTCTCTTGAAACATTCATATGTTTGGTATAATCGTAGTTAATTTTAAGACCAATCTTTCTAGCACCACTCTCAAACGACTTGAAAATCTCACTCATAACAGCTTCACTTCGGCCGAGGATGACAACATCATCAGCGTAAGCGATCATATGTATTGAGTTTATTGACAATTGATATTGTTGTTATAGTCGGTAGTTTCTTTTGACGGCATATATATTCCAAGGCCAAATTAAAGAGCATAGGAGAGATAGCATCACCTTGTTTTAACCCGTTGTCGACTTTAAAAACTTTGATATTTCGTCCCCTATACTCATACACAGCATTGAGAGTTCTGTACTATCATTTTGCATAGTAATACCAGTTTACTAGGAATTCTCATTGACACCAGAGCAGACCATAGAGTCTCTCTTTCGAGAGAGTCGTTGGCCTGCCTAAAATCAATGGAGAGTTGGTATACAGGTTTGTTGAACTCTCGACACTTTTCCAAAATCATCCTTATCGAGAAAAGTGCATCGGTGGTACCTCGGCGACGCCGGAAGCCACACTGATATTCTACAAACAGATGTTCAGCAATAGGATTGATTTTGGCTAGCAAAATGTATGAAAAGATCTTATATATGCTGTGCAGAGTAGAGCGAGTCACCTGCAGTTTGCACATTGTAAGCAATTACCTTTTTATGGATTGGTCTCAGCATAGCTGTAATTCCAGTCCAGTGGCATGGTTTCAGTCCACCAGATCATTTGAACAAGTTCAAACAATCTTAAAGATAGAGTTTCACCACCATGTACAATCATTTCGGATGTCGATACCGTATATATGTACCTTTGACGCACGAACAGCTTTGCCCGTCGTCAGATTTGTTGCTGGTAACTTAAATTGAGAAGATTCTCAAAATAAGCGGCCCAAGTATCTAAAATATTTTTAAGGTCTACTTGTAGCTCTCCATCTTCGTTTTGAATAGCAGTCGATCTAGTTTGAGGTCCTTTTTTTAAGGCCTTAACCTGTTGAAAGAAGTTACGCGATTGATGTTCCTTATTGAAGCTTTCAATCTCCTTACACTGTCTCTTCCACCATTCTCTCTTCGTTCGTCTATACATAGCTTTGTAACGGTTTGTTTTGCCAGTCTATAGTTCTCCTTCGTGGACCTGGTGTTGCGTGCTTCTTGTAGACATTTCAGATAGCAATCTCTTTTATACTGAATAGCGTCAAGACATGCTTGATCCATCCATGGTTTCTGGGAGTGGTTTTGTGATCGTCCAAGTATTCCCTCAGCAGCGCTTAAAACAGCATCTTTGAGCAAATACCACATGACTTATCGACGTCTCCATTAATGATTTCCAAATTTAACAAATAATTTTTTTTCGGGGCTAGGGTGTTAACCTTAGGCCTAACCCAAATTATCGTGACTGGGTCCGTTCCATCTTAAGGTTACCAGAAACAAGCTTTTTACACGTTTATATAGTGAGCCGTTTCATCCAAGACAGACGCCCGCTCCAAGCTGCCCCTAACATAGAGAACAGACGCTTAGGAATTGCATTGGTTTTAAGGCACCAACTCGCCGTGATGTAGCATCGTTGGCTAAACAGTTTTTACTCTGCTTGTCTCCGATACACCAACCTAATTCTGTCAGCATTAACCAGGCAGCACGGCGTGGACGTCGAATTTCGCTACCAAAAATTATTGCATATAACTTTAAAACGTTTTGATTAGTTATACAAACATTACATTTAAAACTAGAATACTAATTCAATTCAATTTTACAGCTTACTTTTTGGTTTTCATCTAATCAACAGCAGACGCTTCTATACATTTGTGATATTTTTGTTTTTATATGAATAAAAAAAATAGATAAGTACTAATTGACTTGATAATCTCTTTTTACAAATCTGTTTTATAATGTCTCTAATAATTCTTGATCGAGAATTTTCTATCTTTGTTTCTTTTTTATATACATGGGTCACTTTTACGCCCAATAATTCAGCATTTTCCTCACATGATATCCAAATACAGTTGAATGAGAGAAAATAAAAAGAAAAATCATAAACATTTCTTTTCTCTATCAACACAAAATCTCTATAGAGCTATTTCTATTCGTATCACAAAAAATCAATACACATACCAACACGAAACTCAAAGGCTATAAATTCTCGATTAATAAATTCTGAACCATCCGTAAACCAATTTACATTCGATACTTTGATAAAAGTTTCATATTCTCTCTTTGATATATGTATGTAATTATTATTATTGAGGTAGGTTGAAAATGATATGTAAATTGATTTACGGAGTTTCTTTGGATGTTTTGTTTGGATTTTCGTGTTGATATATAGTATACTTAATTAGGTTGATTAGTTGTTTTTATGGAGTTGCTTTTTACACGGTTGTGATTCTTAATTTAGAGCAAGATTTGAAATAGAGTCCATCGTTACAAAGTTGCTGTTACGTTGTTTAATCTAAATACCATATATAACGCTGAATTGTCGCAGTCCATGCCAACTGAATGCAATCATCTCTCCTTAATCTTCTGCGACTTCCACCTGGTTGATGCTGCTCTGTAAATCGATAATCTAGCACTACGTTATACGTATCCATGGTCTCATAATCGTTGGACACGGCAAAGTTGTTGTTCTTAGGCGTTGCATTTAACTTCCTATATTCAACACAGAATCTTAACGTTCCATCGTTTTATCTATATATGTATCTTAATATCTATCTAATTGTTCAATTGCACCAGCTGCTTCATTACCATTAACATCTTATAGACTATTGACCCTCGTTTAACCACCCTTTGGTAGCCTTCAAAAGGAAAAGTAATTCAAAAAAAAAAATTTAGTATCAAAACTAAAATTGGGTTGCCAATAATCGAGCTAGTGTCATATTCCTTGATCATGATTCATGTGACGCAATGTCTTCCTCAATGACAATCAAGAAATATTCCATAACTTGATTGATGATGCATTTGTTGACTAAGTGACCTAAGTTATCACCTTGACTAGTGATATATCACTGCTAATGCAGTGATATGTCACTATCAGTGCTAATGCAATCTCACGTTCGCAAACGTCAATAAATTCGTAAACGTCAATAAAATAATTCGTAATTCGTAAAAGTCAATAAATTTTTTTTTAATACAACCTCTGAATTTTTCAATTTTGTTTGATCACTTCTTTTTCATCATAATTCGATTTGCTGATCAGATGGTTATCTCGTGGGAAGTATTCGTCTCATCGATTCGTGTTCTTTTTCATGGTACTTACAATGTTGGGCTGCTTGATAATCAGCATATAATCAGCATATAGCGTATAGAAATCAACTAAAACGAATCAATATAATTGTTTCATTTTTTTTCTTACAATACATTTTGTTTTTATAACATTATTTATTTCAGTGAAAAAGTTGGCGTTGGTGTACAATAATCTGTAATGTATGTGTTTCGTTGATTTGTTGTGTCATTACAGCCTGATACCTAGTTTTTTTGTTACGAAATGATACCCTGTAGTGACGTCACATGATAAAAGTATTAGCTGACTCCTATAAAGAAAAAGTAACGAAAGCAATAATGATTAGACAATGATTGGATGTATATATGGTTCTCTTTTCTCGTTTACATAGACTCTTAATATAAGCATTGTTGTTTTATATAATTGCTCAGTCTACTTTTGATTTTAAAACTCAACAATCGGTTTTTGATTTTGAAAAAAAAAAATAATAAGCTTTTCATTTTGTTTGTTAATTAAAACCTAGAAAATAAATATAAATTAATTTTTGATCTTTGATCAGTGAGTGCTAAGTTTTTCTAAACACAAAATATCGATTAATTAAAAAACTTTTTTCAATTATAAAAATTAGTTTCACTCAAAAAAATGTTACCGGTATAATTTACAAAATTGGTTTGTAAAAGTGCTAACAAAATATTTTTGTGAATTTACCAAAAAATGTTACATTTTATATAAAATTTTGTGTTGTCCATTTGCCTTTTTTTAAATCTGAAAAGCATTTGTAAACTTACCAATTGTTTTTGTGATTTGGATTAAAAACGTATAAATTCATAAATAGTTCTAAGCACAATTCATTTTCATTGTTTAAACAAAAATATTGTTAAGGTTATATCGCTTTTTTTCAATTTTAAATCATAAATCATATATATACATAACAAAATAAAAATCAATTATACAAAATTTTGTAAAATTTTGTTAACAGAAAAATGACATTCTACAATTTTTGTTGTAAAACCTAATACGAATATTGCAGATTTTTTTTTAAACTTTACAAAGAGACTTATGCAATTTAAGAAACAAACATATTCTTTACAAAAAAACAGTTTGCTGTTACAAACGTTTTATAAAATTTCATAATTGAAGTTATAACCAAAATATTAAACAGTTTCAATTTGGTTGTTGTCTAAGTAAAAATTCGAAGAAATTTTTTAAAATCGTGGTAATTTAGTGGTTCATTATTGATAAATAGTGGAAGTGATAAATGATAAATTTAGCAGACATATGCTATGCACAGGTAAGAAATTTTAGATATTTCGATATTAAGATGCCCCTGACCGATTAAGGAGACATTGGAATTAGAGATAATGACGGCATCTTTCCTAGGGCGGAACGAAATTGGATAATTTAGAGGATAACTGTAGTTTCCGAACTGCATATCCTTAAATAAATAGAGAATAATCGAATCCAGCACAAATTTCAACAACCACTTAATCGGTGACGGGCAGTATAAAGTAAAAAGGTATCAAAACTTTTTCATTGTTTCAGATGTTTCAAAAGACATTGATGCTCATTTAAACGTTTTCCACGCTCTTTCTAGAACCAGTGAGTATTGTTGTGTAGCTGATAGCTGCAAAAAAATTTTTTCAAATGTAGATAAATTTAGAAGACATTTAAAAAGAATAAACATGATAATATTTTAAATGTGAGACATTCTTCTTTAGGAAATATTAGTAGAGTAGTAAAATTGTCACTTTATCTTCGTCTAACATTCAAGATGTGTCAGTTGAGCAGGACTTCGAAAACAACACTTTTCCAATGTACTCGCCCATTGTGCTCAGATTACAATTTAACAAGTTATAAGGAAAATATTGTTCAGTCTGCCGAAAAATTTGTATTGAATTCACATAGTTTACAGTTTACATTTTACATTTACATTTACATTTACATGGTAAACATTATATTTACATTTACATGGTAAAGAAAAGTACAAAAGATTTAGTGTTGTACTTAATTGAAAGACTGCAAAAGTAATTTTATTGTTTAGTTTTAAGCTTATTTTTTTTTTAATTATTGGATTACGCTTGGAAAGATTTTATGTAACTTTCAAATAAATAATACTTATAAACTTAAAATAACAAAATAAATAAAATATGACAAATGTTAGCAAAAAATTATGTTTTTTTATTAACGACGTCCCCATATAGCATAAATATATACATATTTATATATATATATATATATATATATATATATATATATATATATATATATATATATATATATAATATATATATAATAAGATTAAAAATTGATTAACCTATTAATCAAAAAATTCATTTACATATATATATATATATATATATATATATATATATATATATATATATATATATATATATATATATATATATATATATATATATATATAAATATATATATATATATATATATATATATATATATATATATATATATATATATATATATATATATATATATATATATATATATATATATATATATATATAAAATATAAAAAAAACTTAATTGAATCCATAAATGTCTTTCGCTGAACAAGTAAAATTATTTGTGATTTTTCTAAAATTTTTGTAAAAAACACATAAATAAATTGCGTAAATTTCACAATATCTCTGATAAACTAATATTTTTAGTTTTGAGTATTTTACAAAATATTTATCAATCCAAAAAATTTTTCGGATAGTATCATAATTTAATTTATAAACCTTACTATCTTTTGCTGGAAGTTAGTAAAAGAATTTGTAGTGTTCACAAATAATTTTCTTCATGCTGACAAAATTAATTGTATAAATGTAAATTTTACAAAAATTTTTGTGTGTTGTATATTTATAAAAAAATTGTAGAATGTATGTAGAATTTTATTCGTTTCACTTAGTTATTTTTTTGAGTGTTGTTTTCAGCTGTCTTTAACTAAAAAAAAGCTTATTTGGCTTCCAACCAACAATTAAATTGTGATTTTTTTTTGTTTTTTTTCACCTTTCGGTAATAAAACTATAGTGTTTTTTTTGTTATTTTGATATAGAAAAACAATTATTATATGTTGTGTTTGTTAGTTAAATTAATAGAATGGTAATTTTCATTGAAAAGAGAGAGTGTTCAGAGTGTTAATAAACTAGTGTTAATTTGCTTGTCTCTTAGTGTTAATAAACTAAATCTTTCTTAAATTAATCCATTTTTCTATGTACTTATGTGAAAAAACATTAGCCCATAGTTATAAAATAAAGGAAAATTAATTGTTGATAAATACAAATATATTTATAAAAAAAACATTTTTTTTTGAATTAATGTTGTTTTGTTAGACGAAGTGGTAAAGTTGATGAAAATCAACAGTTAATTTTATCCACAGATCCACAGATAAAATACAAATACATATCTAAAAAAAAAAAAAAATTGATAAATGTTGTTTTGGTAGACGAAGTGGTCTATGCTGAAGGTTATTTATTTTGGGTTTTTTTGAACAGAAAAACTACAGTTGAAGTCGATATGATAGAGGAAATGGAGATGACCGCATAAAAAAAAAAACAAAAAAAATATATAAAAATTGTGTGGTACAAAGTTATCTAGTTTGTCAGACGATCGCCCTATGAAATTATCTACCTTGAACAATAGTAGTACGGTGATTGTAATCTGTATTATTGGGAAACTTGGCCTTCCGTAAAACTTATCAAAGGATCCAAATCATAAAAACGATATGTGAGAATACTATCACCAAGGGATAAAGACATCTATCAACGAATAATAAATATTATTCTTATATTATAATAAGTAATATATATTCCTTTTTGAAATACAATAATAGATCAATATGATCTATTAAATAAATGTTTTATTTCCTGGGTTAGAGGCCACATGCGCACTTGTTTTTTTTTCTTTTGATTTATAGCCGGCATAACCGTAGTAATGGTTATAATATAATTATTTCTATTATAATTTATAAAGTCTAATACTTTACCTTGCTTCATCTTAAAGAGCCACTATTATTGCAGACATCAAGATTTTGCAAGCCACTATTTATAAGTCCTTTATTCGTCTTTGTATATTATTGGTTATTGTTATCAAGTTTAAATTTAGAACGCTGCATCTGTTTTTCATCCTGACATTATCGTTGTCTGTTTAAAGGCGTTCTACACGAATTATTATAGCGATTCAAACATGTAAACACTCGAGATATGTATTTCCTCCTTGCCACTTCCTAACAAGAAATATAAGAGGGAGGGAAATTGCAGTCAAGTCAGTTATTAGTTTAATAGTTCTTGATATTCTGTTTATAAATATATGATGATATATATACATAATAAAGACTACAGAAAAATTTCTAAGTATACAGTTATAGAATGACTTGCTACAATACTTAAACTTCAAAATCTTCGAAATATAACAACAAATTTGAAACAAATAGTTCCGCAGTACCTGTTCTCCAGAGTTTCAAAAGCAAGTCTACCTAAATTACAAAAAAAACTGCAACATCATATAGCTGGCTCAAGTACGATCGAAAAAATTACAATGCTGTATCTGTTATTATATAATTCATAATTTTTGAGTTGAGGTTTTTTTTCGTTTATTATAAATACCCAATTATATTCATGTCAAAAAATTTTAAAAATTGAGATCTCATGAATTTGAAATACAGAATATTTTCTTTGATATTATTAATATGTAGGCGTCAAAATACAAAACAAAACATTCTTTTTTTAAAACCTTAAACACATCTTATACAGAAGCATGAAAAAATAAAATAAAAAAAACGGAAAATAAAATTATTTCTTTTGTTTATGTACATATTATATTTTATTTAAAAAAACAAAATTATAGTGTTTTTGACTGAGTAAATATAATTCATAGAATTTATATTTCTGCAGACGGTGAGGATTATGAATTGAATGGAGGATATCTCAATAGTTTTTAGATTTGAATATCTATAAATGTTAAGATACAATTAAATCCTTTTTTTTAAAAAATCCAAATATTTTGGTGATTCACATTTAGCATATTCTCACATTTGCAGCCAGATTTATGCCTTGTTATTTCACAAATTCTAAAAGTGGTAGAGTGAACCATGAATATATATTTCGTTTCTAGTACCTCGGTTTTTGGGAAGTTCAGAAGGTTGCACCATTACTAACGCGTTAATTTAAAGTGCTGGGTTATACTCCGAGTGAATGTTCAGAAC
This sequence comes from Diogma glabrata, assembly GCA_963693315.1. Lineage (NCBI taxonomy): Eukaryota > Metazoa > Arthropoda > Insecta > Diptera > Cylindrotomidae > Diogma > Diogma glabrata. Next base: position 458,061,331 of record OY856186.1, on the reverse strand, counting down.
TACATATAATGTCTTGATTACAAATTAAAGGTTGTTGACTAGTTTACCCTTATTGATGCCTCGTTGTGTTAAGGAGTAATGACTTTAAATTCAAAAGTTAATATTTAGTAGCTCATTGTATTTAATTCTCAAACTCAAAAATTTAAATGTTAATTTATTGCATTACATATTAATTAAATTATAGACACAATAGTTAAATTATTATTATTAAAATAATTCATGTCAGTAATTATGTATTCAAATTTGTTTACAATAATACAATAATATTAATAATTTAACTATAGTAAAAAAACTTAAACACAACCCATAAGAGTCTTGATTTGGAAGAAATAACAATTACATATTTTGAATTTTCGAAATAATTTTCAAAATTATTGTCCTTGTTTGCATTGTTATTATCATTAATTCCAACAATACTGGCTAAGCACAACACGTCATACTTATAGCTAAGACAAATTTATACATATATAGCTATGGCGTGACGGTATAACGCAAATACATAAAATTTCCCCACAGAAAAACAAAATGCAGTAGGCGTATCTATTATATATATTTAGGTAGATATCATATTTTTGCGTCTTCTTATCATTTTATAAAATCGTTTACCGTCATTTTGTCAATTTTTTCATTAATAAAATTATTAAATTAATTAAATATTCAGTCATTACGTTTTCTTTATTAAAGAATAAAAAACAATTCCAAATACAATTTTTTTTGTTTGCTTACAAATATAACAAAACCACTCTGTGATAAACCGAGAAAAACATCACATTAAATAAAAAAACAAAAACAAATTACGAATAAAAAAAACGAGAATAAGAAAATAACAAATGATTACAATTTATCTCACTTTTTATATTTATTTTTAATATATATAGCTACAGCGTGACGGTGACGCGAAAACATAAAATTTACCTCATGTAAAATCGCCCACCGCGTCTAAAGAAGTTATCCTTTAAAAATTTGAAATAATTATGCTGTTTTTACTTTTTACGCTGTCGTTATGGTACCTAAATATTTCGTTTTCTATATGTAAACGTTGGCATTCAGAGTGGTTTGTACAAAAATGGAAATATGTTTGTAATTCTATTGCATAAATCAGGTGACAAGTTATTATTGAATAATTATCGACCTATTTATTTGCTTCCTGTTTTCTCAAAAATCTTTGAAAAATTGATTATGTTGAGAGTTGTTGAGTTCTTGAACTCTGTCAATTTCTTTAATATAAGTCAAAAGGGATTTAGGACTAATTTGAACACTGAAGATGCTATTTCTGCTTTTCTTAAACCAATATTTAATGGTCTTAATTGTAGTATGAAAGCAGCCGGTCCTTTTATTGATTTGACAAAGACCTTTGATCTAGTTGACCATGAAATTTTATTAGAAATTTTATGGTCAATTGCACTCTAAAAAAAATAGTGTAAATTTACCCTTATAATAGCAGGCAACTGAATGCCTCCTTTTATAAAGATAAATTTACAACAGTGCGTAAAATACAAAAATTTACATATTTTGTCGTAGTTCACCATTTGGTTCAAGTATATGTATTATTACACAAAAAATATTAGTTGTAAGGCATTTTCGATGTATCTTTACATACATTTTGATGGAAATCTACAACAAATTGGGTAAATAATAAGTATACCACAAAACCACAAAAAATTGTGTACATTTACATCAAATTGTGTAAATTTAAAACCTTTTTGACAGATTTTTACACCCTAAAAGAAGTATATTGCCACGAAGCTACTCGATTTGAATCCACTACTATTTAACCAAAATGTATGTAAAATACCTCAATCAAAGAATATTGATAGTCTATGAAGGACACTTGACAGCTGAAAATGGTTATGGTTTTATATATAAGAAAGACATCTTGTGTATGAATGTTTTTGGACCACACGTAATTAGTAAAGTGATGTTTGAAGAAAGCATTGGTCGTATGTACAAAATTTTTCTAATAAATAAAAATAAATTTAAATTTTTTGTTTAATTTTTTATTTAATAAAATTAACAATAAAATATTGTCAACTAATATATAAACTAAAATAACACCGGCACACAAAAAAAAACCAAGTGGTCTGTATTTTGGGCGCCACCTAGCTACGTGCACGTTTTTCGACCTGCGGAATACGAATTTCAAGTCAGTTTTAGCCGTCCACCCTCCAATTTCGAATTGCGGAAAACCGTGAAAAATAGCGAAAATTGGAGGTTTTGGTAAAAAAAAATTTGGGGATCTAATACAAGCTCAGTTTTTAAGTATTTTGATCTCGTGTATACAAAAAACGTATTAAATAGAGCTTACAAGATTTTTTTTCAATTTTTTTTAGTGTTTTTTGAGTGTTTGAGCTTTTTTGAGTGTTTGAGAGGAATCTGGACCAAATATATTGCAGATTCAGATTACGGAGATCGAATTACAAGAAAATTCTCCTCGATCCAAGACTACAGGATTTTTTTTATCAAAATAATTAAAATTTTTTGCGATTTTTGCCATTTTAAGGTTTTTTTTTACAATTTTCTCGGATTTAAAACAGCTTATAACCTAAGCACACTTAAAATTAGTATTCACGAGATCAAAATACATGAAAATTGAGCTTGTCTTAGGTCCCCCAATTTTTTTTTATACAAAAACATCCAATTTTCGCTATTTTTCACGGTTTTTCGCAATTCGAAATTGGAAGGTGAACTGCAAAACTGACTTGAAATTCGTATTCCTCAGGTCGAAAAACATGCCCGTAGATAGGTGGCGCCCAAAGTACAGAGCACTTTGTTTTTTTTGTGTGCCGGTGTAATTAATAATTAATTAATTACCATTTATTAATTTAATTTATTTTTAATTTTTTTTTTGGAACCAATGCCTTCCAACACACTTTTACAAATGGAACAAAGAAAGTATATATTATATAAAATATTACAATGGGCATAAACCATATACGGTTTATTTTTATAACGAATGGTGCGTTTTTACAATGCAAATATTTAAATTTACGTAGTTGGGCGGATACAGAACACAAACAAAATGAATAATACAACTCTATATGTACTAAAAGCGCAAAAACATATAAGTTATCGCAAAATTACTCATTTGTTCGAAATTTTAAACTTATGATTTTTAGATACGAAGTTTTGGTTTATGATTATACCACGGTTGGAAAATTACACAAAAAAAGACGCTAACTTATAGTATACCGTAATTTTACGCCTCATTATTTCTATTATTAGAGTGCATGTATGTGATTCTATGGGTTCGATCAAGAATGAAATAAATCATGATCCTAACTTATTATTATTAAGAATATATACTTGTATATTTACAAATATTATTTCAACTAATTTGTTACTCATCTAACAAGTTTATATAACATATTTAAACTACATATATAACATAAATATACATGTAAAAACCATCTATAAAAATTAAAGAAATAAAAATTATAATATAATATAAAATATAATATATAATAAATATAAATAAATATAAATATAAAATATAATAATAAAGAATTAGAACGACATCCAAACAAAACATTCATAATTTTAATTTTATTATTATTATGCAAATATTTTACTTTTAATACGCTTCTTTTTCATTAATAATAAATAATTATGTATTTATAAAACATACTTCAGGATTTCAATTAATACTAAAACAATCAAATATATCATTTAAATTTTAAAGCATATTTTGTGAGAGCTAATTTGTTTGATCAATGCATTTTATAATCAAATTTCATTTTTTATTGCCTTTTTTCTTGATTATATAAATAAATTTCTTATGTAAATTTAAACTGCCTATTATTTTAGTTGGCAAAATAAAATAAAAATATAATTAACAAATAAAAGTAATAAAAAAATATTTTTATAAAAATATGATTCATTAGTGTTATAAAACACACATTTTTGCATTATTTCTGTTATAAACTAATTTATATTTTGTTAGAATTATTGTTAAATTGGCTGGTTTATTACATATTTTATTAATTTTTATTAATTACACGTTTTCTCAGCCTCTGCGCTTTGAAAATCATCGTTGAAATTTTCCAAATTCCTATAAAGACACAAGTTAACTAACACAAATTAACAACAAAGGTATTTCAATAAATTGATACCCAATAACTTGTTACGCACTTTTTTTGTAATTAAATTAAATTTTTATTTTTGAATTCAACAATGCAAAACAGAATAAAATTCTTACCTTGTATTAGTAAAATATAAATTTAAATTTTTTTTCAAAATTACTAAGTTTTAAAATGTTTATTTATAAAAGCACTTGATTTACGCAACCGCGAAACACTAAACTTTAGAAGAAACTGCAAACAATTGTACGAACAGCATCAGGAATAAAATTGACAAATTGAACAAAAAAAAATATATGTAAATGTTCAATAAACTATATTTTTTATTCTTATGCAGTTTATGATTTTCTTAATCATAATATGAGTATTATATTAGATATGATTATTTATTCATAATTTTCATCAAACTCTTGAAGTATAATTTTTTTCTTAAATTATGAATATGTTTCACAAAATATGGTTTAAATTTGAAAATGTTTAGGCATAATCCACGAATAAATGCATAATTCTTATTGTCTATAATATATGATTATTGATTATAAAGGACAAAACGTCGACGTTTCAGAAATTATGACTTGTTTAATCATAATCTATGCAATATGATTTTTCTCCGTGAGCCCAAAAATGTGCAATTAAAATTATATGCAATAAAAAAAGATTATCTGACTCATTTGAATTATTCAAAAAAAAAACAGAAATTCTAACCCTTAACTATCGTTTTTTTTTTAAGAATCGGGCAGAAAACGTGGATTTTGGAAATTTTTTTGACTCGATTTTGTGATTTTGGTATCAATCGATCGGGCTTGGCCGTCTCCCGAAAACTTTATTAGATTGGGGTGTTAGGACCCCCCCCCCACTCTTTTACACCCTCTTTAAGTTTTAGCATATAAAAATCTATATAAAATAAATGGGAAGAGCTAAAAAAAATTTAATGACTCCATTATCTTTTATTCAGACCGGCGCAACTTTTGAGTCCAAAAGTTGGTTTGCACTCCCACCCCCAAACAACCCCATGGGTAGGGTTGACACATTAAATGAGTAAAATATGTCATGTTAGAATCAGAATTTCCCCGTTAGAATCAGAATTTCATTACAAATACAATTTCCCATATTACCCCCTGATCGGTGACATAACCAGTTTTTGCTCCCAAGGGGGTACCGTTATCGTAGAAAAAAATATTTTTTTTGCATGTTAGGTTTGGTGTCGATTTTAATATAATTGGGGATGATGATGAAAATGGGGGCTGGCCTGGGGGTAGTTCAAAAAGGGGTGGAGGTTGGGGGGTCGGTTTTAAAAAACATCGAAATTATCGTCATAATCAAAATTGGTGTCAGACTCAGGGTAGTCCAATAATTGAATTGAATAGGTGGGGGTTGGGGGGGTCGGTTATATAAAGTATCGAAATTATTGTCATTATTATCGATTTTTACATAATCGAGGATGCTGAGTTCAATGGTGATGATAAAAATGTTGACCGGACTCAGCGTAGTTTAATAAGGGGTGGGGGTTGGGGGTCGGTTATAAAAAATATCGAAATTATCGTCATCATTATCAATTTTAACATAATCGAGGATGCTGCGTTCAATTATGATAATAAAAATTGGGGCCGGATTCAGGGTAGTCCAATAATAGGTGGGGGTTGGGGGTCGGTTACAAAAAGTATCGAAATTGTTGTCATTATTATCGATTTTTACATAGTCGAGGATGCTGAGTTCAATGGTGATGATAAAAATGTTGACTGGACTCAGGGTAGTTCAATAGGGGGTGAAGGTTGGGAGTCTGGTCATGAATAGTATCAAAATTATCGTCATTATTTCGATTTTAAAATAATCAAAGATGCTGAGTTAAATGATGATGATAAAAATGGTGACCGGATTTAGGGTAGTTCAATAAGGGGGGGGGGTGTTGCGTCTGGTCTTGAATATTTTCAAAATTGTCATCATTAGTGTTGATTTCAACATATTTGAGGACGCTGAATCCAACAGTGATGTTTAAATTGGGATCGAAAATATAAGGGTGTCACTAAAGGTTGGGGACTAAAAGCCGAAAGTGTTCACATATATATTATGAGTATTGATTTTGGAAAAATCATGGGCACTGAATTCAATGGTGATTCTGAAATTAGTGTTTGGGCTCTAAGGAAGAAACTAGAGGATAAGGGTTTGGGTCTAAAATTGGGGTAATGTTAAAATGTACATAATAAATAATGGTTTTTCTATGAATCGAGAATGCTGAATCCTGAAATGTGAAGTTTATAAAATAAAGAATAAATAACATTAAATATTTTATAAACAGATTTTTTTCCGTCTAGTTTACTCAATATGGTTTAAAGACGAAGTTCAATTATTTATACAAGAAAATGATGAGCACTCAAATTGATACAGTCTTATTTTTGTGGCATTTGTTTGTATATTTCAATAATAAAAATATAAGAAATGTAAAGAATTATGCTATTTTAGTTTATTATTTTTAAAATATTTTTCTGCCATGTTTCGATCATCAATTTGACGATATAATTCAACTAACATTTAAGAACAACCCACTTGTAAGGGGCTCCTTTGCTAAGTAACTCTAGCATTGGTGTATAATGTATATTTGAACTAAAAAGTATATTTGAACATTTTTTTATTCTCCACCCCATCCTCCAGCTTCTGATTTTGCTCCTCTGGTTGCTTGATTGCATATTCCAAGACCACCATTGAATTCAGTATTCTCGATTCATAGAAAAACCAATATTTATTATGTATATTGAACATTTCCCTAATTTTAGACCCAAACTCTTATCCTCTAGTTTCTTGCCTGGACCCCAAATACTAATTTCAGAATCACCATTGCACTCAGTACCTTTAATTTATCCAATCGGTACCCATAATATATTTTCGGCTTTCGGCCCCCAACTCCCACCCTTTAGTGACACCCTTATATTTTTGATCCCAATTTGAACATCACTGTTGGATTCAGCGTCCTCAAGTATGTTGAAATCAATAATAATGACGATAACTTTGATACTATTCATGACCAGACCCCCAACCCCCACCCCTATTGAACTACCCTGAGTCCGGTCAACATTTTAACCATCACCATTGAACTCAGCATCCTCGACTATGTAAAAATCGATAATAATGACAATAATTTCGATACTTTGTATAATCGACCCCCCAACCCCCACCTATTCAATTCAATTATGGGAGTAAAAAATGGTTATGTCACCGATCAGGGGTTAATATGGAGGATTGTATTTGTTATGAAATTCTGATTCTAACGATACCCCACATGACATATTTTACTTATTTAATGTGTCAACCCCCGGGGTCAACCCACGGGGTTGGTTGGGGGTGGGGATGCAAACCAGCTTTTGAACTCAAAAGTTGCGCCGGTCTGAATAAAAGATAATAGCGCCTTTAAATTTTTTTTATCTCTTCCCATTTATTTTATATAGATTTTTATATGCTAAAACTTAAAAAGGGTGTAAAGGGGTGGGGCTGGGTCCTATCACCCCAATCTCATAAAGTTTTCAGGAGATGGCCAAGCAAGGTCGATTGATACCAAATTTGTAAAAAAAAATTTGAAATTTTCCGCGACTGCCTGATTCTTAAAAAAAACGATAGTTAAGGTCCTTGTATATATTAATAGTTTTGAGATTGTTTTACGCTAAGAGTGGACATACTTGGTGAGAGAAAACCTGGTTTATAATTTAAGACTTAAAAATCAATGTGTTGTACCACGAGCTTTTAAAACTCATTTTGAACAGTATTTTCTACTTTATGGTCCAAAACTTTTTAATATTCTTCCATGTTAGATAAAGGCTTCTGAGAACAAGTTTTTATTTACAAGAAATTTAAAAAAAATTGCTTATAGCTTACATAGCTATAGTTTACAATGGCTTACATCATTAATTAAATATTATATATGATTGAGAATATTTTATCCAATAAATAATTAATTAACTATAGAATGTAAGTTTCTTTGGTTTCTTTTCATAATTTCTTATGTCTTTCTTTCGTCACTATAATAAATTCCACTTGTCGTCGTTTCATAGTTCATTTTTGTATTTTTGTACCTTGTTATTTATACTTTTGTTTACTTTAAATGTGTATTTTTAAATTTTGCACTGCACTGCATTTTGATGGATTGGCAAATTTTAGCTTTTTTAGTTTGAGAATTGAAAAATATTCGACACCAGGCTGCAATTTATATATTGTAGCACTACAGAATATTTAAATAATAGAAAAACAAAAAAAAACAAAAAACAAAAATAAAATAGTAAATTATAGTACATTATTTAATTAGGAGCTAAAGTGATACTTTTTGTGTTGAGTCTATAGTTTGACGGCCGACCGCAGGGAGGCCGACAATTATAGACGAAACACAAAAAGTCACTTTAGCTCCGAATTAAATACACTATTTTTTCGGCAAACGTTTAAATTTTTTATAAATACGAAATTAATACATCAAACTTTTTATAAATATGAATTTGTATCGTCATAATTTCTTCCAAAAAAGAGAAAAAAACATTTAAATTTGTATAAATAAAATTTTTTTATCAAAGCAGCCTTTTCAAAATTTCATAATATGAGAATCAACTTATTTTTTGCTGTCATGGTTATACAATATGTTTGAAAAAATAACAAACTAACAAATGCTACTTTACAGCCTCCGTAATATAAAATAAAAATGGCGTTACTTTTGCTGTCGCTAGACGTTACTTTTGCTGTCAGGCTAAAAAGTAAGACTTTAGCTAACTTCCTAGCGGCAGTAAAGTTAAACTTTACAGCCGTTTGCCGAAAAAATGTTTTATAAATGAATTATATAAAATGAAAATCAACAGCCGCAAATACAAATTATTTAATTTGCTTTATATAGTTGTAAATGTATTATGTTTTTGTTAAATGTTTTATTCTACACACTTTTTGTTAATTTTGTATGTAGATATTGTAATTGCAAAACTGTAGATTTTTGAATGAATAAATAATAATAATAATAATAAATTTATAACAAGAACATTTTTTCAGTGTACAGTGCTTAGAAAATAACTTGACATATGACAGCATAGCTGTAGAAATCGAAAGGTAGAAAATACATTCATATTTATTATTTCGCAAATTAAAAAAATATAATTTGTGATGTCACACTTTTTTAAACCACCTCCACCCATCCAAACATTTTGTCAAAAAATTGTGACCTCCTTCCTTTCCTAAGAGCGTGATGTCATTTATGAATAGTTCTCTAGGTCCTAAAAGGTTTTTATGTCTTTTTATAACACATATTTTAATATCTACTACACTAGCACAACACATTTTTTGTCAATGTCAATTTGTCAATATCAAGTTTTGTGTTATTTTGAGATTTTTATGAAATAGAACCATACAATGGTTTAATGGTGGATGAAAGGCGAACAAAGTCGATCGCTGCTTTTACAATTTGACATTTGAATGTGCTTTTCTTTTTTAATCCAATTAAAATTTTATAAACTATACAATTTACACAAATAAATTTTTCTCGTATTATTGCATAAAATTTTATAAATTTTTATTAAGTCAACGGCAAATCGTTACAACACTGATAGATCATAATCGTAATACATATAACCAAAATGTATTAAAACAAAAATGTAAGCGTATAACAGAAACATTAATTCGAACATGTAATTTTATCCTTTTTATTATTTTCTTTATTCATAATAACGATGAATTCATAGTAATAAAAAAGAAAATTAATTTTTCGTCGGCATTTCTATTATTTTTCACGTGAAATACAAAGATTTTATATAAGTTGAAAACAGAAATGGATTATTATCATCTTAAAGTTTATTTAACAAAAAAAAGTCAGAAATTTTTTAACCTTCCCAATCATTCACAGCTACTTGAGAATGTCCACTCATTCTTTTTTATACAATAGTTCACCGAGATACCATAAAGGTATGTTTATCAAAATATAAACAAATTAAAAATATTATATTTACTTTTTTGTAAGTAAGAAAAAAAACCTTTGACAGATTAATATATCACATAAAAGGTTAAAACAAGAATCCAAACTGTCAGCCACTTAATTATATAGCGGGAAAACACTTTATGACTTTTTAATTTATACACTTCTTTCACTCCCGAAATATAAGTATATTTATTACTTATATTTTTTTAAACGGTTTTAATGTATACAGTTTGTCAATGACTTAAAAATCAGATAAATTAAATTTATATTTAACCGATGGTAACACTTTTTTCTCTTGCCTTTTAATCAAATTAATTATAAAATAAAATCGATCGATTAATTGATAAAAGTGTTGTTGCATTCGATATCAAGAAGTGTAACTCGAATGGTGTTAATTGAGTAAATACGTTTTTGCTTATTAAATATGTTTTCAGATGATTTATGTTTACAAACAGAAAATTATACACAAACTCTTAAAAATATTAACGAAAAAGCTTGAAGCTTTTAAATAATATTTCGCATAATTTCAAATGATGGTGACATATCGCAAAAAAGAAAACATGTTGAAGTTTTCTTGTAAGATTTTCGTCAGACGTGGATAGCAAATCTTTATACAATTATATTATTCTGTTTATCATTACATTTCTGTTCTTTCTTTTCATGCTGCTTTTGATTTTAACTTTTATAATTTTGAAATAAATCGAAGAAAAAGATCGATTTGTTGAAGTTTTTTGATGTTTTGTAATCCATTTTTGTATTGTGTGTAGTAAAGTTGTTGGCGCCATCATTTCTTGATCTTGCAAGTCATCATCTTTTTTATGCTTTGTGTTATATATATTTTTATGATATCGGTGATGTGTGTTCTTTTCTTTCTTTTTTTTACATGAAATGACAGTGCTCGGTCTGTAGTGACTTCTATATGATTATGATGATTTTCATCAACAGAATATATATCTCAAGTTTTTGATATCTTAGGTAAATTTTTGTTTTTCTCACGATGATTATTAAAAATATAACAACTTTTTTAATATTCAAAATAAAAATTCACATATATTTGCCAAATACCTAATCTTTTGACATGACAAAAGTTTTTTTAAAAAATACATATAATAGAAGAAAAATAATCCACTTTAAATCTAATTAATTAAAAAAATTATGTTGACATTTTTTTGTGCAAAAATTTTTCATAATTTTTAATAATTTTTTTGAGTACAGAAAACCGTCAAGTTGTTTTTCTGTTATTAATAAGAAAACTAGGAACATCTGGGAATGTTGAATTATATTTTCGTTGTTAAATAAGTTTAGCAAATTTATTTTCTATGATTACATAGTTTTCTTGTTTTGTTGTAATATTTTGGTGAAGAAATATTTGAATCATTTAAAATAATTTTTATTTAGTATTTACTAAATTTATATAGGATGTCTAGACAATTGGGACAATGTGTTACAATTTGCTTGGAATTGATTCGATTCCCTGATTGTTAGTTCACAATATTATACTAGAAAATTTATTTTTGAAATCCCATAGTTCAACCACATATACTTTCCATTATATATCATTAACATTATATAGTTAAGCTTTAGTTAATCATTTGCATTTCCATCAAATCATAAATATTGATTTGATGGAAATGCAATTTCACTACGTGATCTTAGGATATCGAAAATTATACCAAAAATGTATGTAAAACAAATCTGTATGTAAACTTAATAGTAACTGTTCGTGTCATATATATACTGTATACCAATTCGAACTAAATATTTTATATAATTGGATCAAAAGATAAAATATTTTAAAGGTGACAATTCAAGTCCTTTTATGATGGACAAAGGAAACTCTTATAAGTTAATAGAAAAAATAACAATAATACATCCGGAATGACCATGACACATCTGTTTTTTTCCTATTCTCATTTTCTTTGTTTATACAAATATAAGAACAATGAATTTACTGAGATCAAAACTAAACCCATGGTCAAATTACAAATTTCAACCAAATTATCATCCAGTTATTTAGACTTTAAAGGAATTGGTTGTATTAATAAAAACGATTGAAATTACTATTTATAAAAACGAATAATAATCATAATCTACTTTTATGATTTTATTGTGTATTTAATGTGTATTATCCTTCTTTGTTTGGAGAACGAGGACAATAAAAAAAGGATACAAATATAAAATAATAACAGAAACGTGCTGACAATTCGAATAAAAACGTTGAACACACGACACATTTAAATTATTTTGTAGGAATCGCTTAAAGGAATTTGTTAAAGTTAAGAATTTTATTTAACACCTTAATCAATCAAACAACGTGTCAAAATACTTTATCAATAAATAATTCATTTTAAAATCAAGTCTGTATTTATAAATAAGCGAATCTTCTGAATTTTTTTTTCAAATATGTCACAAGATATAATTTTAACTTAGTTTGTTATTATTTTTTAAATTGAGCTTGAGTTATGTGTGTTTTTATTGATGATTGCAGGTTTGTTGAACGGTTTGAAATAAAATTGTTTTGCTTACTCTTGTTGAGCCCAAGGTTAATCTTATAAGTTAATATATAACGCACTTATTATATTATTGATAATTGAAACCCAAATGCAAAATAGTACTTAGTTTGCCAACCCCTTTGTGCGTGTCTGGCATTTATTTTACATTTTTCTGGCTACATATTTTACGACGCTGTTTACTCAGGTACAGAAAGTTTATGCGTTGAAACGTTTGTTTTTTGGTTCATGATCAGTCCGTCGTGAATTTTATAGTTAAATAGTTGTTTTAAGTTTATATTCAATAAATTAAATCAATACTGTGATAATAATTACTTTTTATGTAGTATATTGCTTCTGTGTTTTGTATTAAATTAATTTGAGTTCATATAGTCAATAAATTAAATCAATATTATAATAATTACTTTTGATTTTCAGTTTTTTTTATTTGTGTGTGGTTATGGACCATCCTTAATTTTGAGACGGCGATTTTGACTTGATGGCCATTTAGAAAAATTTTATGTGTTTGTGTTGTTCAGCAGTCGCCTATTCGTTGTGACGCAATAGTTTATTTGATCAGGTATATATTTTACAATTACTATCAGAAACCGTTCCCAAGTTTTGGACGCAACAGTTTACTTTATCAATAATATATTGTAATTATTATTATCAGTGATCGTCTATTCGTTTTGACGCAACCAGTAAATATCAATTAGATGTTTTACAATTATCGTTCAACACTTGTCAGTGCAAATTTGAGGTGCAACAGAAACAATATATATTAACCCGTCGTAATAACTAGGATGATAGCCTGAGGCTAAAGAAGGTGTTGAGAAGTTGAATTTTCTACCATCCATGGGGTGGGTCACTCAAATTTTTATTAATGGGCTATTATTTTGAAAACGTACATCGAAAAAAAAACAACTATTTTTTAAAAATCTGAAATTTTGATATTTTGTTGGTATTGACAAAAGGAAAAAAGTATTTCTGCTTTTATTTTTTGTGTACTCTGAATCGGAGTTATGCGCGGTTGAATTTTGAGGCTTTTTCACGTAGTTTTTGGTAATGGTGGCAATGTTTTGTGAATAGGTGCCACAAATTTCATCCGACTTACGTATATTTTTGCAAGTAAAAAGGAAAATAATTGAATAATTGAAATAAGTAAGTTTAAAATTAATAACTTTTCTCTTTTCCGCTAGGCGGCGCTTAAAACCTTGGTTTACTTCAAAGCTCATATCTCAAAAAGTATCTTTTTTTTTTTTTGTTTTTCACAAATTTTAAAGTAAACATATGCAGCTATGAAATTGAGAAATAAAAAGTCAGCAATTCAATATGGATTTTTTCTTACGATTTTTTAAAGTTTGGTATATGAAAAATTCACATGTGTTTTTTTATTAAGTTAATAATCCTGTACTAAATGTGGATCTAATAAATTAAACATTTCATATTTTAACACCTGCAATAAATTTGAACCATTTTCTGTGCGGTTAAATGGTTAAAAACTTATTAAAAATTAATTTAAGTTAAGTGGTAAAATAAAGGGTAGCGAAAATCCGAAATTCTACGTCCACGCCGTGCTACCTGGGTAACGCTAACAGAATTAGGTTGGTGTAGTTGAGAGGGGCAGAGTAAATACTGCTTACACTCAATGATTCTGCACCATGGCGAGTCATTGGCGCCTTAAAACCAATGCAACTCAAGCGCCTGTTCTCCATGTTAGGGGCGGTTGGGAGCGGGCGTCTGTCTTGGATCAAGCGGCTCGCTATATAAATGTGGAGAAAGCGTCTGTTCTCCATGTTAGGGGCGGCTTGCAGCGGGCGTCTGACTTGGATCAAGCGGCTCGCTATATAAACGTGTAAAAAGGTTGTTTCTGGTGACCTTAAGATGCAGAACGAACCCATTCACGAAAATTTGGGTTGGGCGAAGGGCTAACACCCCATTTCCGTAAAAAATTATTGTCATGAAATCTGTACACAGGCCTCGGAATATCTCGGAATCATTATTGGAACGACCTCGGAAACTGTACCCGGACTACGATTTAAAAATGGGAACCTGGAACGTGCTAAGCCTTAGAAGACCAGGAGATCTCCTAAAACTCACACAATAAGTCGAGAGCTACACACTAGATATAGTGGCATTACAAGAACTTAGATGGCCAGGTAGTGGAATCCATGAAACAGCGAAAGGATACACTCTTTATTATTGCGGTCATCAAAACGGAGGAGAATTTGGAGTTGGCTTTCTTATACACCGTCGCGTGAATCAGCATGTTATCGACTTCTGCCCAATTAATATGCGGTTATGCACACTGAGAATCCGTACGCAAAAATTCAATGTAACGATCGTCAATGTTCATGCACCTACTGAAGATAAAGCAGATGATATTAAAGACCTGTTCTTCCTAGAACTCGAAGAAGTCATCAATAAAATCCCGCGGCACGATATAAAAATCGTGGTAGGTGACTTTAATGCTCAAATCGGTAGGATTGCAGAACTTAAAACACATATCGGCCCTAGCAGCTTGCATCATACCAGCAACAATAACGGTTTTCGCGCAGCCGAGCTGGCTATGATGTATGATCTAGTAATTTCCAGCACTTTCTTCCCTCACAAGAGAATCCACAAGGCAACGTGGAAATCAAATGACGGAAGAACGGAAAATCAAATCGATCACGTCATGATTTCTAAGAGACACTCCACAAGTGTAACTGACGTTAGACAAGCAAAAGCAGACAAGCAGACAAGCAAAAAAGACCGTGCGCTGGAACGTCGATGCATTTAAACATCCGGAAACGCTGAACAGATATCAGGAAATTGTAACGCAAAGCATAGAAGAGCATGACATCTCTTCTGAGATGCCATTTAACATACAAGAAGAATGGCAAACGCTTCAATCAACCATTATAGCCGCAGCACAAACTACAATCGGAAAGCGGCCACCGAAATCACACAACGAATGGTTCGACGACGAGTGCCGCCAATCCGTTGAACATAAACAAAAACTGCGAGAAAAATGGTTAACAAGGAACACCCGAAGCTCCCAAGCTGATTATCTATGCGCCAGGAAAGTCTCAGCAAAACTTCTACGTAAAAAGAAACGCGAACACATGAAGAGCTGCATTGAAGACATCAACCAACATGCGGCCAGCGGAAATTCAAAAGAGTGCTTTGCCAATGCACGGAATCTGACAAAAGATTTCCACCCAAGATCTACAGCCATCAAAAATGAAAATAATGAACTTACAACAAGTGAACGTAATGTGCTGGCAGTGTGGCGATCCCACTTTCAAGACCTATTGAATAGGACAAATGAAGTTCATCCTATTTGAGCAATTGCTCCATCAACTGAGGAGATTTTTGTCCCTTACCCAGCAATAGAGGAAGTGGAAGCTGCAATTAAAAAACTGAAAAATGGCAAATCACCAGGTTTCGATGGAATTCCCGCAGAACTTTTGAAAAATGGAGGAGCAGCTCTGGTCTCACGTATATACGATCTGATTCTTGCAATCTGGGACCAAGAAGAACTACCTGCTGAATGGAAAACAGCTCTCATTTAGAAGTGTGTCAAAACAAGGAAATTTGCATATTTTTTGCTTAAAAAACGTTCATTTTAAGTGATTACGAGTAGGAACATTGAATTTGGAGAAATCTTGATGGTCGGGATTGGTATGTGAGACCAAAATCTAGATTATTATTATTGCATTATAAGTTTGTCAAAAAATGTTGTCAAGTGTGTCAAAAGAAAGATTTTTATTTATCTTTTTACCTAATTTTTGGAAAAAAAAATAAAATTAATTATTTGTTTGAAATGAAATTTTATTATTACTATTGAGAATTATGGCATTATCAGTTTGTCAAAAAAATGTTGTCAGGTGTGTCAAAGAAAGATTTTTATTTATTTTTTTACCCAATTTTTTGGAAAAAAATAAAATTAATAATTTGTATGACATGAAATTTTATTATTATTATAGAGAATTATGGCATTATAAGTTTGTCAAAAAAATAATGTCAAGTGTGTCAAAAAATGATTTCCTTTATATTTTTAGTCAATTTTTTGGAAAAAAATGTAGCTGTTTTTATGACGTAAATGTAATTGAAAATGAAATTGGACATGGACATTTTTGAATTTGTTATAGTTTTTGAAAAATTTTTGGAATGTTGAAAAAAGTTTGTATATTTGATTTTGTAATAATTTTTGCAATATTTTTAGAATTTTGGAAAAGTTTGAATTTTTAAGAATTTTTGGAATATTATTAGGATTTAGAAAATGTTTAAATATTTGATTTTATTCTAATTTGTTGGAATATTTTTGGAATTTTGAAAGATATTTGAATTTGTGATTTTGTAATATTTTTTCGAAACGCTAAATGGAGAGGTTTTTGAGTAGTTTGCTGAGTGTATCATCTTTTCACTAAATTATGTTAATTTATGATCTGTTATAATTTTCCGGTAACGTATTGGTATTAAACAGAGGTAAAAAAATATTTGTACTTTAACAAAGAGTTATGTTTGATATACATCGATGCCCAAAACTAAAAACCATGTCTTCATAAAAGTTTTTTGCCGAAAACTATATCAAAATTCTTAACCCAGACCAAAGCCTTGATATCTCAGAGCTGTGAGATTTCAGCCCCTCCATATTTTTCAATATTCAAATCTAGTGAATTAAAAGAAAAATAAATTATCAAAAATACATATACAAACATTTGTTTTTCTGATTAATTAATTAATTAAGTATAATCAATATCTGTATATATTTAAAAAAAAACGTGTGAGAATGACAGGATATTTTATAGAAATGAAATGAAATTTTTATTACGAATAACAAAGATTTTTTAAAACAGAACAATAGACACACAGTAGAAAATGAAATATTTACTTTAGCAAAGATAACATTTCAAACTAAAGAAAAGAACAAACAAAACTCAAAATATAATAACCATAAATAAACTATATTAGTTGTGGCAACCGAATAAATCTGTTGAGTATACCAATTTCAAAACTAATGCTGTAATTGTGACAACAATTAAGAAATAAAGAATTTTAGGCATTCTACAACCGAACTATTAATTTAGTGTGACTAAATTTGAGTTACCAACACCAAATTCAGTTATAGAGGTCGAATCGCAATTATTAAACGAATTTTGATTGTAATTACTGCAAATCTGTTACTATAACATTTTATTGATCCTCACAACCACATTGCTTATATATGTACTTTTCTTACAGTGTGGTAGCAGTAAGACACTAATTAAATTTTACATTAAGCCACACAGGTTATCCCTCAAATTATATGTATAATCTTACTAGTAACATCAGCACGAAAATCAGCAGTTATTATAAATACAACGCAACCACAATTTGTTTATCTAACGTTTAACAAAAGCAATTAAAACTATCTCACGACCTATTTATGAAAGACCTGACTCGGTTATATATGTGTTCTCACCAGATTAATATCGTCCATATATTATTTTATTTTACCTCAATCCTTTATAGAATCCTTTCATAAAAAAATTAATATCATAATCGGTTTTATGTTGTTCAAGATTTTTTCTTTTTCAAAAGTGTGCTTATTGTGTGTAATTTTATTATATTTGAATATAGTTAACTTAACCTGAACACGTGAGATTAGTAGATTGAAATCTTCAAAACCGCTTTATTTGTGATGATTTTGAAATTTTCATGGAAAATTTTTTGGCAATTTGTTTATATCTAATCGATTAATAAACAAGACAAATTTATCTACCCAAATATATATAATTAAAATAAATTCTAACCAAATACATATTATACTTAAACTACCAACCGTATGGATGTTATTATATCCTGACACGTGACCTACCATATTCATTATTCTTCTGCGTAAGTAGTTTTCAATGAACATTTCAAACATTATTATGTTGATATTTCTTGATGATGTTGTTTTTTTATTTTTTATTGTTCATTGATGATGATCATGATGTTGATTTTTTACCTTTTTTATTTATTACAAAAAATTGTTTTCTACATCATAAGTTTATAGTCCATTCATACATTTTATAAATTTTTTACATTAATTTATAATTTTTTGGTAACAAAACGAAGAAAACTACTGAAAGAGATTCTTTTGTTGGTTTTATTATTCTGTTTTTTTCCAGTTACAATAGGGTTGATTTTTGTTCGAGACCGTAATAGTTTTTTAGGGTTGTTGCTTTTTTGGGTGGTTGTTTTACATTCACTCAAAACATATTTTTTTATTGTTTTGATGGAAGGTATATGATTTGTTTTAGTGGGAAATTTTGTTTTTTCTAGTCATTTAGATAAAATAAAAAATCTCATAAATTTTAACTGCATTTTTATGGAAATTTAATTCGATTTTGGTGTTTGGTGAAAAATAATGTAAACTAATAGGATAAGTTCTCGTCATTAAATTAGAAATGATAAAACATTATTTTTATTTATTTGAGCAAAATTTCAAACATTACACTATCCATATGACATGTAAATTGATTATTACAATAAGTATTACGTAATGATCAAGTGTTACCTACTATACATAAATATATATATATATATATATATATATATATATATATATATATATATATATATATATATATATATATATATATATATATATATATATATATATATATATATATATATATATATATATATATATATATAATATATATCACATACCAGTTTTAGGAAATTATGGTTTCCTCGAACTATAGAATTTATGGTAAAAATGAAATTTCGACAACTTCTAATAAGAATGTGAGACCCGTCCTAATTTTTAAAGAGAAAAGCCGGACATACTGGAGTCATAAATCCTTTTTATACGCTTCTCGTGCGCAATATTTTCCCTCGCTTGTAAAATGCAATTTATAGCTCTTGATATGTAATATACTATATTAACAAAATCCAGTTTCCGATTACACAGCTTATAAGTCAAAGGTATTGGTTGGATTCTGAAGACACTCCTGTTTTTTTAAATCTGTATTGTTTTCGAAGAAACAAATCAACATGTAATTATTATTCTTTATTATCCAGAAAATCTAGAATTATTTTTTTGCTTCGTTTAAATTATTTATGATTTCTTTATAAAATATTCAAAATTATCATAAATATAGGTAACATGTGAAATTATCGTTACCTCTGTTCGTAATTGTATGTAGCAAGTAAATATATATTTTATGACTACCAACTCCACTTTTATTTGTAATTTGAAGTAATAAGAAAATTATTACTTTGAAGTAATAAGAAAACATAACCTGAAACCGGAAAAAAAAAGTTTTATTACTGTTTTAAAGTATACTTAGTTGGAGTAACCATATAGGCCTGCTCTTTCAATTAATCGACACGATTCAACCTAGAACTGGTTCTCTGAGTATTATATAATAATTATAAATAACTTTTAAGAACTAGGTCCCGCAACAATATGCGTTTTAAGGCGTTGACGGACGCATATGTTGTTTTATTTTTTTTTTACATTTTTTCTTAAAGAATGGAAAACTAAACCATAAATCCTTTCACATATATAAAATATGGCATAGGTCAATATTTCATGATAGGATAAATAAAATATAAATAAAATAAGAGGGAAAACGTAGACTTTTTAAAAAATTTGCAGGAACAAAACTAAAATTTATCTCAAGCCGCAGGATATTATTTATGACTTCTTCGTGTTTTAAGAAGAATATGTATTTGATATTATCTGGTTTGTCTCAGTAGGTGCATCAACTTTGACGATCCTTACGATCCTCATATTTTGGATGCGGTTTCATAGTATGCAAATTCACATATTGATTGAGCAGAAATCGGTGATATGTTGATTCACCCAACGATGAATAAGAAAACCAACTCTGAAGAATTTCGATTTCTATTATCAAGAACTGAGCAATTTACAGTTTTATAATATTGATAGTAAAATGTCCCAAAATTCACGTTAAAATGTTGTAATTGTCACATTAAATTTGTTAAATGTTTCATAGACAACGTTTTATCAAACCCATGAATCTTATTCTATATTCATCTCAATTCCCAAAAGTAAATCCAACATTTTTTTTACGAAACATATTATTTTTTGTTAACTTAAATAAAACGTGGAATTTACTAATTAGAATTTGGCGTGATCCCAGTTTGTCTTCTACATACTCATAGTATCAATTTTGTTTTACGTTTTGGATTTATCTTTAAAAAAACATTTTTTTTTGCAATGATGAACTAAGTAAAAATTGTCAAGTGCACGCGTTAGTGCTTATGTTTTTCTTCTTTTTAAATATAATTTTACATCTGCGGTTCTTTGTCAGTAATGGTAAAAAATTAGATCAATAAGATTTCTAAATGATACAAAACGATTAAAATAATATGTAAATATTTTCTAGAAATATAAAAAAAAAGAAACGAAACCACCAACCAAATGCTTATGGTTGTGAATCTTTCAAAGTAATATTGTAACACACGTGTTGCTTGCATTTTATCGAGCCAAGATGCTTCGACATAAATTTCAATTTCACTATTTTTCAAAGTTATCTAAACATAAAATAAAAAATTGAACATCAATCCGAACACTATTAATTTAATCTAATTAATTAAAATGATTTTGTTAGTGATTGTTTTATATGTGTCAAACTTAAGATAAATAATTTTCACCTCAACCCATCATTATATAACAACTTAACATTTGACATTTGGCTTCTTGATTTTTTGATCATAAAATCCTAAATGTTAAATAAATACAAGAAATACTAAGAAACTTAAAGAGACATTAAAAAATTAAAAATACATTTATTTAATTTACAATTATTATTTCATTCATCACATCGTCAAAATGATTTGTTTATAGTGTTTTTTTGTGCCTGTCATGTTTCGTGTGTGTAGATATATTTCAAAACAAATAACATGAGGTCCAATTAAATATAACAAACCTACAATTACGAAAAGTAACAACGGGTAGGAATTCACGTTCGTCTTTTTGTCTATTGCTCAGTATTCTGCTCGAGCGAAGCTAAATTTTAACAAGGTCTCCACAAAAATACAGATAAAACTGAAGCTAAAAAATGTATGTAGACATTTGTGTAGAGATAAGTTTTGACTGTTGTCTGACATTTTAGCCATTAACCCATTTTCAGTCTTTTTTTCCTTTTAATTTGATCTACACGCTCAACCTCAAGAGCATCATTATTTATTTCGTTGTTGGTACTCTCGAAAACGTTTTCAAAATACGAATCATCTAAATATTCGGCTTCAAAATACATTTTGAAAACTAAAAAGGATACTTTTTTTTACAAACGCACATTTGCTTTAAACACACAATTACTTTAAACGCACAATTACTAAATACAATAAAAATGTCAAAATTTAGCGTTCAAATTAATGTCTCGTGCATTTAATTTGCTGCGAAAACTGTGTAGACATTGTAGTAGAGCCATCTATATTACAATGCGCAAACTATTATTTTGAAATTATTTCCACGTCGAGCAGCATACTGTTCAGCGAACTCATTAGAAAAATTTTTTATTTTATTTTTTAAGAGCTAAATTTGACGTCAAATTTATATGAAATTTTTAGCTTCGCTCGAGCAGGATACTGAGCTTATAGTATTAAGTATATATATACCATTAACATTTTGTGAATGCAAACTTCTGCAATGACCTATATCCCACTAAAACAATTTTTTGATTAAACTTAGTTATTTTTAATCCAGCTCAATTCATTTTCTTGATTAAAATTAGTTGTTCATATACATATACTTGCATGCAATGGGTCATTCTTTTACAAACCGGACAAATTTGGATAAAATCTGACCGACACATTTTTAATTTGACTGAAGTTTTTTACGAGTTAATATCGAAAAAGCAGATACGTGTTCCAGGATTTTTTTTTTGAAAATAGAGTGGATCCAAATTTCGATAATTTCGTGAATTTTGGTTTGAAGATTTATTTTCAAAAATAGTTGAAGGTATAGAAACTTTTTTTTTTCATTTTAAAGCTAAAAAATGAAATTTTTAAAAAATATTGTGAATAAATAAGATTAACAAATTCCTATTGTTATGAAGAAATAAAATGTTAGAATCAATTTTTAACCCTTTATTATAAAAGATTTTAATGACATTTTTATATGATTATTACGAAATTTATCATTATAATTTATATGTACATATAGTGAAAACTTTTATTTATATACGACAATTTCATTTGTATAACGAAAATAATAATTGATTTATGACTAGATTCATTATTATTATGAATTTATGATTGTTTCATTAATTCATTTCTACGTAAATTAAAGATATTAATTTTAACAGATTTTATAAATATTTTAATAAAATTAATAATTTTAATTGAAATAAAAAAATGTGTTTTTATTTATTTAAGAAAAATAAACAGAGCGTAATTTAATTTTTTAAAAAAGAATATTTTAACGACGTAGGTCGTTCATTTAATAATGAAATGTTTTCATTGAAATAGCGACATGTTATGCATTAAATAATGAAAAAGAATCTACGTTAATGAGATAAAATTTCCTTTTTAATTAATTATTTTCATTTAATAATGGAACTGGTTTACATTAAATAATGAAAGCAAAATTATTACAATGACAAAATTGTAATTAAATAATGAAATAACTTCATTATGATAATGATAATTTTAGTAAAGAAAATATTTATAATTATAATGAAGTTATTCAATTACTATAATTTTGCAATTTTCATAAATACAATGTCACTATTTTATTGTGTAATGAATGTTTCATAATATAATTAAGATACATTATAATTTATATTAATGACGCTGGTCATTGGCCCCTTTTTAATGAAACTTTTCATTAAATGTCAAAACTCATTAATGCATGTTTTTTCGATGACCCCATATCGTTTTTCTCAGTAATATGAACGAATATTCTATATTTTTCATTTTTTTAATCAAATAATATTACGTTTTATTAAATAAGACTTTCTAAACAATTGAAAAAATAATAAGTTTTTAGCAAATAGAGAAAAAAATTTATTAAGGTTTTAATGACAATATTCTTAATAACTACTAACAAATAACGTTTTTAAAAATAATCGGATTAAAATCTTTATAAATTTGTTTATTTATTTGCTAAAATATTACATATTATATTTTCAATTGTTTGTAAAGTCTTATTTGCTAATAAGTAATATTAATTGATTTGAAAAATTAAAAATATAGAACAGTCTTCATATTACTACAATGAAAAACAATCTGGGAAAAGAAGTTAAAAATCGATTTTATTGTAAAACCAATTACAGAGTTTTCCTACAACAACTCCCCAAACTAATATCGCAATATCTTTCAAAATCTTACCAATTAATAAAAATCAATTGATCTAAAACTCAATTAATATTAAAAACAAACGCTGAGCTGAGCAAAATTATAATTTTAAATATTTCATAAATTACTTTTACTATCTGGGTTATTTCCAAATATTTGCTAAATCGTTTTGTTAAAATAAAATCAAAATAAATTCACGACATTGGCATTATATAAAAAAAACAAAAACTACAGTTTTGGTCAGTGGGTCAATTGTTTCGATTCTAATAATTTGAACTTTTAAGAAATATTAATTTTATTTTATGCCGGATACCTCGAAAACTATCAAAACTGAAAACCCCTGAATTTATAACAAACAAATCGTCAATTGGAAATCCCTTCATCATTCTCGAATCACAGAATTACTGAAAAATACTATTAATAGCTACGGACATGAAAGTAATTTAATCAAACCAAAATCAAAAAAATTATACAAAATAAAATATAAAAACGCTTACATCAATTATTTTCTTCCATGTTATATTTATGTTGTCTTCTTCAATGTATTATCCTTTATATTATTTTTATGGAGACTAAAATCCAATTTGTTATTTTATCACAACTTGATATATCAATTAATTTTAAATTCGGTGCAATTCTGAACATGCATCCAGAAATACTTCTTCCACATTCGATTTATGTATTAAGCAATTTAACGTATCATCATCTAAATACACATACTAGCACTGCTTATGACAATAAAACACAAAACGTTCAGATAACATTATTATTATTTTTTTTTTCTCAAAGAAAAACTTAAACTTTTGATTTATTATTTTTTCTTCTTTGGATTCATTTTTTTTCCCATTCTCATTCTGTGTATTGAAATACTTTATCAAACACATTTTTATTTTCCACCAAAATCTCAACACATCACAACAAATAAGCAAATGAAAAAAAAACAACTTCGACATCATATAAAAATATAATTTAATTTTTCTATCATCAAAAACTTTACATTTGTTTTATTTTTAAATAATAGTATTTGTTTAATTAAAATTATTTGATTTACACATTTGATTTAAAATCTACATTGCTTAATTTCAAATTTATACTGATTGATTTTGTTATGAAAATTCTTATTTTTATATTAATTTTTCATCTTCTGTTTCCCCTTCCAACAATCAACATTTCTCGAACGTATAAAAAAAACATTAAATCAAATATGTTTTTTGAAATCGAGTGACGTAACTAAATCTCAACAGTAGCATACAAAAATGTTGCGACCTTTAAGAAAATTAATGATATTACAATTGAAAATGAAAATCATAAAATTGCCATAGTCCTGGCGTTACACGATATTAACTAACAATAATTGCAACGCGTAATCAATTTCATTTTTAAATTCATAATTAATCGGTCGACAAATGAGTCGTTAAGGAAAAATCAATCAAGTTGGTCGTTTCAAAGACATCAATAAAAGTCAGTCGTGGGTCCGTAAGAGTACAATTAGTATTAAATCCGGCAATCAAAAACGAGTTCTCAGAAAATGCAGCCTAAGAAAAGAAACAAGTGTTACTTCGTATTACATTCATGAGCTCAAAGTGAAATTCTTACCCCCACTTTTTTTGACATTTCCCGACGTTTTAGGACCTCCTGATTCTAAAAAAGCAAAAAAAAAATGTATGTCTGTCTATCGGCCGGCCGTCATTAGCTACGCTGCTGGGAAAACCACTGAAGGGATTTCAAAATTTTTTTTCTAAAAATAGGTATACTCAAGGGACAGGTCCGAAAGGACTCTGTGTTCGATAACTGTACCGGAAGTGTGTCAAAAAATCATTATGTGTGTAAAAAATAGCAAATTTTCATATTTTAAGTGATTACGAGTAGGAACATTAAATTTGGAGGAATCTTGATGGTAAGGATTGGTATGTGAGATCAAAAACTAGATTATTGCATTATAAGTTTGTCAAAAAAAAGTTGTCAAGTGTGTCAAAAGAAAGATTTTTATTTATTTTTTTACCCAATTTTTTGGAAAAAAATAAAATTGTTTGTTTGAAATGAAATTTTATTATTATTATTGAGAATTATGGCATTATCAGTTTGTCAAAAAAATGTTGTCAAGTGTGTCAAAAGAAAGATTTTTATTTACTTTTTTACCCAATTTTTTGGAAAAAAATAAATTTAATAATTTGTATGACATGAAATTTTATTATTATTATAAAGAATTATGGCATTGCAAGTTTGTCAAAAAAATAATGTCAAGTGTGTCAAAAAATGATTTCATTTATATTTTTAGCCAATATTTTGGAAAAAAATGTAGCTGTTTTTATGACGTAAATGTAATTGAAAATGAAATTGGACATGAACATTTTTGAATTTGTTATAGTTTTTGAAATATTTTTGGAATTTTGAAAAAGTTTGTATATTTGATTTTGTAATAATTTTTGCAATATTTTTAGAATTTCGGAAAAAGTTTTAATTTTTGATTTTGTAAGAAATTTTGCAATATTTTTATAATTTTGAAAAATTTAAAATTTTTGATTTTATTATAATTTTTGCAATATTTTTAGAATTTTGAAAAAAATTGAATTTTTGAATTATATATATATATATATATATATATATATATATATATATATATATATATATATATATATATATATATATATATATATATATAATATATATATATATATATATATATATATATATATATATATATATATATATATATATATATATATATATATATATATATATATATATATATATATATATATATATATATATATATATATATATATATATATATATATATATATATATATATATATATATATATATATATATATATATATATTTAGAATGTTGAAAAAAGTTTCAGTTTTTAATTTTGTAAGAATTTTTGGAATATTTTTAGAATTTTTGAAAAATTTTAAATTTTTGATTCTATTACAATTTTCGGAATTTTGAAAAAAGTTTTGATTTTTGATTTCGTAATAATTTTTGCAATATTTTTAGAATTTTGGAAAAGTTTGATTTTTTTAAGAATTTTTGGAATATTATCGGAATTTAGAAAAAGTTTAAATATTTGATTTTATTCTAAGTTTTGGAATAATTTTGGGATTTTGAAAAAGTTTTATTTTTTTTAATTTAACAATATTTTTGGAATTTTGATTATAATTTTCCGGTAACGTATTGATGTTTCATGTTAGTTTTGTAATAAATTTTTAAACAGAGATAAAAAATACTTGTACTTTAACAAAGAGTTATGTTTGATATACATCGCTGCCTAAAACCAAAAACCGTGTCCTCATAAAAGTTTTTTGCCGAAAACTATATCAAAATCCTTAACCCAGACCGAAGTCTTGATATCTCAAAGCTGTGAGATTTCAGCCCCTCCATATTTTTAGTATTATAACCGTGAAAATAATGTTATATTAATTCATTCAAATATATGTTTTCTAATAAAACCAACAAAATTTTTCAAATAATCTTTTCGCAAATAAATGATTAACAAATTGTAATAGTAATAGGTAGTAGGTAGGTGTAATAGGTAGTGTAATAAATACAATAACTACTGCACTACATTTGGCAGTTCCACATAGTAAAATAAGTTGTGTAATAAATACATCAAACAATTTCACTACATCATCACGTAGTAGTGTAGAACAAATATTTGCACTACAGTTTATTATATAGTAGTTTTAAAACAATTATTGGCACTACAATTTGAACATTTTATTTGTTTTTAGCAATTCATCTTTTTTATGAAAGATATTTTTTAGCAGTGCATTTTTGCTTTAAATTGAATAAAAAGAGGTTTCTTCCTACTTTCAATAGAACCGGAGTTATGAATTTTTGAATATAAGTCTTCAAACCAAAATCCACGAAATTCTCGAAATTTAGGGCCGCTTTATTTTCCAAAAAAAATGCACTAATTTAAAAATTAAGCTAAATATATTACTTCTCGTTTACTTTAGTGCCAAGAACTTTTGAAGTTATTTTTACCGTTTTTGAACACAATTTCTTACATTCAATTCGTAATCATCCTTTACATATTTTTTTCAACCTAAACCGATTTAATTTTTTTTCCAGCAACCGGTATCGTAAAACAACAAACACGCGCATATAAAAACAATTAAATACAAAAAATTGTTATTTACATAATAAAACAAAAATGTTGAAATTTTGCTTTTATTTGTTTGCTTGCTTGCTTGCTTATTATCAATCAAAATTTTAATACCATTGATACAAATAACCATTTGATACACATGTTCATAATAATCGACCGAACAGATTGAACGATGTTTTATAACGAGAATTTTCTAGCTTTGTTTCTTTTCAATCATAGTTTCATCACCTGATCCAAAATACAATTTTATTTTAAATGAGAAAAAAAGAAAAACCAAATCATAATTATTTTTCCTCTATATAAATAAAATCTCTTAAGGTGCGTTCAAACCAAGAAACATGTATATGAGTGCAACAAGTCGATCAAACAATTTTTAAACATTTTCTCATACAATATTTTAAACATTTTATGTGGGCTCATACGGTAAAGGCTTGAAACCACATACAACAGAAACAGAAACAGAATTCCATACAAATTTTACAGAAACCGAATTTTTATCTGTCAAATTTGTATGAAATTCGGTTTCCGTTTCTGTTGTATGTGAATGCCCGGCTTAACGACCAAAATCCAGTAATTGCGTACAAACAAAAAAAGTCTACCTACACCAACTTACGTGTTTGCTTATTTCTATGAATTTGTTTTTCAAATAAAGAGAGTTAATGCAACCTAATAAACAGAAACTCTTTTAAAAAGAGAAAACATTTAAAACAAACAGTAAGGAGAAAGGATGCCCGGGAAAAAATAGAGAGATCTAAAAAGATCTGATTAGATCTCTTTTGATCAAATTAGATCTAATGAGATCTTTGTTTTGAGTCAAAAAAAATGAAAGTTTGATCTTTGCAAATCTGAAGAGATCTCCTTAGATCAAGGTAGATCTTCAAAGATTAAAGAAAAAATTAGCGTGATTAAAAAAATTAAAGAAAAAATTTTGAAGATCTACAAATATCTGAAAAGATCTCTTCAAATCTTGATAGATCTTCAAAGATCAATGTAAAAATTTGCGTTTGATCTTTGATGATCTACCAAGATTTAAAAAGATCTTTTCAGATCTGCAAAGGTCAAACACTAGTTTTTATCTTTGATCTTTGAAGATCTACCACGATTTACAGAGAACTGCAAAAATGTGAAATAATAGAAAAAAAACTTTATAAAAATATTGTTCAGCTCTAAGGAAATCTCTGCCAATTTTCCAACAACTTAACAGTATTTATTTGCATGTGACGATGTATAAGATATATAATCTTTTTAAGCAATACCGGATATATGAAAAATTAGCGATCAAATAAGTTAGTGATCAAATAAGCTTACTTGAAAACTTATTTGATCGCTAATTTTTCATATATCCGAACTGATCAGCCAGAGTTCTGATTATTTCCCATTTATATATTTAAAAGAAAAATTAAAAATTATATGCTAGCATTTCTCATTACCACTTTTTGAAATCATTGCTTCTACATCAACAAAATGTCTACGCAAAACTTTATTTATAAGCGTAGCGCAGCACGCCGGGCCCTCCATAAACTAACTCATACCATTATCACGTCAAATCAATTCTATCTTCATCTGGCAAATTTAACAAACACTAGAATTTTAGCATGATAAATACCACGTCCAATTCATTTCTTCATTCACAACATTCATAGAAAAATATTAGGTCTATCCACTCCTATAATTAAAAAACAAAGAAAAATTTTACGTCTATCCATCCCTACATCAGTTCATAAACTAAATTCTCTAAACTTCAAAGGAAACTGGAAATGTATAAATTAACTGAGAGAAAATAAATATAAAAAAAGAAAATAAAGTTTTAAGTTTTAAATTCGTGTTTTTTTTACTTGTATGTAAACTTATAATGCATATGTATATAAAAAGTTTTTCTATATAATAACTTTTTTATTTATGATCCGAAAAATCCCAAAAATCTTTAAAATCTAAGTTACCCTAATATCAGTTAGCTGTGAAAATTTGAAATGAATCAAAATTCGAATAAAAAAGCCTTAAGCTGTACAAAGTTTTTTTTTAGCGTATTAATATATAAGATAAAATAAACTTTTATAATATAATAATTTTGTTTAAAAGCGTTGTTTTTTTTCTCTAGTAAGGAGTAATCAAATTAAATTCATCAAAAGTTCATTAAATTCATCTCTAAAAGCCATAATTGAGTTATTTTTCACTTTTTAGTGCCTCTTTTGTTTTTTTCTGAAGTCGGTTCTATTTTTTTTTTAAAGTTTAATTTTAATAAATAGGATCTTGTTAGATCAAATAAGATCTTGATAGATCGAAGCAGATCTAAATTTATCAAAGAAGATCTGCTAGGATTCAAGAAGATCTGCATTTTGGAACATATCTATACAGATCTGTTTTGATCTAAGGAGATCTGCGCAGATCGTTATAGATATGTTCCAAAATGAAGATCTACGCAGATCTGCTAACGCAGATCTGACAAGATCTCTTCAGATCTCTGTATTTTTTCCCGGGATGTTTCTTTTTTTCTAAATAAAAACTTTTTGGGATTACATTTTTGGCTTTTAAAAAAATTAAAAATTATTTAATTTTTATTTACAAAAAGTTTGCTCTACCTACCTTAATTGATATACAGATATGCAGGTCATTGACTCAAAAGAAAAAGCTAACCTTCTGGGAAATTATTTCTCTAAAAATTCTACACTAAGTGAACCCAATTTCTCACCTAAACCGATTTCTAGAGTTTCATACATAATGGGGCATATATTTTTTCGTAAAAATATAATTCGGAAAATGCTTTTACAGAATAATAATTGACATTCACAGAACTCTTGGCGAGTGAATTTTATTCGCACTTTTCACAATTGTTTCTTTTATTTTGTAAATCTTATGTATGCATTTTATAGTATGAAACAGTTAAATTAAATGTTAATCAATCGATTAAAGAAATAAATAAATAGAACGATATTGTTGTAATATGAACTTAAATTTCTCACATGCAAAATAGTCTGTACGAAGTATTTCTTTTTTCTTTACATTATTTTTCAACCCATAAGGAATTGAAAGTAAACTTTTTAGTATATAATCCTTTAACACTACTTATGAAAACACTCATCTTAATATCGTGACTGAATCCTATATGTACATTAGGCTATGAAAAAGTCATAAGTGATGGTTTTACTAAAGAACGTAATTCATTACTAACATTTTCACTGAACTCAGCTCATTTTATTTTTATCCAAGGTCATCCAATCAAAATCATGCTCTTGATCTCTATGTTATCGATAACGCAACTCTCGCCTATTTTAAACGGTGTTTATCCTTCTTCAAGCATGCATATGCACAAAACGATTTAATTATTTTTAATAACATATCATTGAATACATTTTAAAAATAATTTCTATAAGAACAATTTATTATATCAGAATTAAATATATCCAATGTTAAAATGTAAATTTAACAAAACTATATAATTTAATTTTACATCTAAAATAAAAATCATTTAATTGTAAATTAACCTAACTACAATACCATTTAAATGAACTAAAATAAAATAAATAGGCTATAATTAAAAACATTTTTTATTGTGTATAATTTTTTCAATTTTTTGAATGATTTTATTGCTTTAATTTTAACTGTTGTTGGAATTTAATTATTTAATTATAATTTAATTATAATTTATATAAGAATATCATAAATAATTATCGTTATATTTATCAAATTGACAAGGAAATAGGTAGGATTGTTTTGGTGTAATATACAGTTATAGCATGATTTTGAGTTACCGATTACCAGATTAACTGTATGTAATCAACCAAAATATTGTCGTAATATTTTATAAGATATTAAGATTACATATATAATTTTATTCATTAGGTGAGTTGCGATGAAAATAAATAATTCAAATGTTTTTCTTTATTTGGAACAAATTCATGGATTCAAGTAAAGATTAAATGTTTGAAAAAATTAATCTATATTAAGTTATTTGGAATTGGTGCGGGGTTCAACTATGCTAAATTAAAATCTGTTATTTATTTAGTCAATTTCATCTTGAAAAAAACATACATACATAGACCAGCCATGGTATATCCAAATATAAAAGTGTTGTGATCACGAAGTCTGCCAGGTGACGTTTGTGGAATTGAGGTGGGTTGTCGGGAAGTCGGGACTTGACAGGTCAGACAGTTAAACCGACTGCATTACCAGCAAAGGCCGGCATCCTGATAACTCACCCTATATTCCACATTCTTCAACTATAATATTACCTGCTTCGCGTTATATAAGTTTTGTTTAACATGTATTTATATAATCAAATGCAAATGTGATGAATCTTTTATCGTCCAGCGTGTAATTTTTCTAAACTCATTATTTACTGATATCATTGTGGTTATAATTTGTTTACATTTTAATGTATATAACCTAATATACATTACTATTTCAATTTTTTTATCAAACGAAAATAAAGAAATAATAAAATGATGACGCACGTTGCATTTAAAAAAAATATCATATTAAACGTAATCATATAACTTTCCTTTGTAAAGTTTTTTTTTTCTGTTATAAATTTAAATGAGAAAAAAATGAAACAGACATATTCTCTTGCCAATGGTTTTTTTTATGCTTTAATACTTCAACAAAAACTTGTTGTACGTTTCGATGATAAACAAATGAAAGAGACATAATGACCATGAATCAACTTTTGTCTTTTTTAGTTTTAAAAACAAAATAATATTTATGTTAGCATATTGCTTAATTTGAGTCAGTTAGTTTTTGATTTCAAACCAAAAATATTGATATTTGTGGAAGACAGTTATTGATTTAGAAGAAAAATTATTAAATTTTTAATTCAGTTCAGTTTTCATTTAAAATGAATTAATTAAAAAAATTCGTTCTATTCGTTTTTTTTTTGAGAGGAGAGTTTTTTTTTTTTAAAATCAAAATCATGTTTAAAGATTTAAGATTACAATGTTGATTGATGAAAATGTAAGTTTTATTATTGAAAAAAAAAATAAAGAAAGAAAAAAACGAAATTTATAGAGAAAAAAAAGCATATTTGTGTAGTTATTTGTTCAGGACCATCAATTGAACCAACATTATATGCAGATAATATATTTGATTTTTCGTTCGATTTAACAGTTAGAACGTATAGTGTTATTATAATAATAAAATTACCAACAAATCCGATAAAGCATATATGCAGAAGAGTTGTTGGTTTACAGGGTGATAAAATTATAATTCGAACATCATTTAATTTCAACCCATTTTCAAATAGTCATAAACATAATTCAAAAGTTGGATACAATTTCGACGAATCCAAAGATCTAGACAATTTTGGAAAGCATAAATTAAAAATTGGAATGAAAACAAGCTTGCTTGCTTGCAACATTGAAGTCAACAACCAGCTATAAGATTAAGGTTCGATTTAATTTTTCTATTTTATTGTTATAAAATTTTTGAATTTTCATTGAGGATATTATAAGACCATCATGGTTTTATAAACAAGTAAAATTATTTAGAGATTTTTCCCTGGTAGAGTCTGCGTACGGTTCTTGGTGTATCATTTAACAATTTTGAAAAAAAAACCCTTGGATAAATAGAAACTATAGGTATCTATTTATGAATTGAAAAGCCCAGGCTTTACAAAAGTTTAAATGTCTTTAGAACTGAATTTTTAAAAGCTAATTCTAAAAGCATGCGCGTTAAGATGCGATTCTTTCACGAACAACAGATGCGCAGTGGCTTCGATATTGGATTTAGGTTTTCATTAGTCAATCTTTTAATGTCAATCAATCTAAACAAAAAATTTCTATACCTAGCGAAATTCCCACCCCATCCCATCAACATGTTATTTCATCAATAAAATGACCAAATTGTATAATTTCGTAATTCAGATTTAGATCGTTTATTATGATAAATTCCCCTATAATAAAAAGTATTAAAGTATATAATTAAAAAATCAGTTAACCATCGTTGCATTGATAGATAATCATAAAAATAACTAGACACCTTTTCAGTCTTCACACAAGCCATAATAAAACAAAATGCAACATTTTCATGTTTCCTTTCCATTAACTCGAAATTAATCAATGTGGAAAATTAAAATAATTTTTTTTGTACATTCAACAAGGTAATTTAATTGCATTAGTTTTAGATCAAAGATTTCAAAGCAGACGATGCCAGACGTGTTTGATAGTAGTAAATAAATACACTGTGTTTAGTGATCGATGAATGATATTGAAGAAGTGTTTTGGAAATGTAATTATGTAATCTTAAAAGAAATTTTTTCAAATATTTGTTTAATTGCTGAATTAGACATCACAATCCAACAGAGCTGTAAATATATCGTGTTTAATCACAATAATTTTTCTGCAACTTCAACATACAAGTCTGATTGTTTGTTTTGTTAAACAGAAGTGCAAAACGTTCGAAAATGTAGTATTTTTTTCAGAAGTAATCCGATTGTCTATAAGTGTTCAACATGCACAGCGGTGTTGCTTTTTTCATTTATTTGCCCTAACCAGTAATTTATTTCGACATTGACATGGATGTTCGTTCCTACTACTTATATGTACAAAATAAAAGCCGATAAGAAGTTTCTGATACTTTAAAACTTACACAAATATGCAAGTAATATCAGAAGAATATATTTTTTTGTTAAATAAACATAGCGATGAAAATCACGCGATCAATAATAAAACATTATACAATATTTGCGTTTACTTAAAAAAAATTTTTTATTGTTTACGATTTTACATTTATAGGTTTCCGGAGTAATGGGTTTGTATTCGAATGTTCAGTTAATGTTATGTTCAATGGAGTTGTTTTGCTGAACGAAATAATTATTTTTCCAAAAAATTATACTTTTTGAGGTGGGAAAAAACTTTTAAAGAAAATTTTTTGCTTTATTTTTATTTGAATTTAACCCAAAGAAATTTTCTAAAATGTAATGACATCATTCAATTTTCCCAATCACATTTTAATTATACTAATAATAGTGAGATTATTAAATAATCAACCTATATTTACGAAATATGAATTATTAGAACTATAAATTGTTCTTCAAATAATATTTCTTGAATTAATTTTTTTCCTGCAACATAATTTTTATAGTGAAGATATTGTATCTGCCATTTATAATATTTTTCTAGTTGTTTGTTTATTTTTAATTTTCGATAAAATTAATTTTGTTTAACGCCACGATAGATTAGGCCAGAATAAATAAAAACAATTCACGTATAATGCATATAAAACATATAAAAAATACAAAAAAAACATAAAAGGCAAAAAATTTTCTAAACGAAGTCCCCTCGACCGATGATTAATTTCCATAATTTTTTGGAAAATTCCTCAAGGAAGTGGCATGGATAATAGCCCTCGGCCTATGGCCTCTTTCTATTATCAATAAACTTACTTTCGAAATTTTCGGAAAAAATTATTTCGAATTATCATCGCCCCTGGGAAATTACTACTGATAGTTTTTGAAAGATATTTTCATATGGAAATAATCACAATTTTTTTATTTTTGAAAATATTGTTTTTCCACGTTTGCAGCATTTTGTATAATATTATTTTATTCTATTTAAATTATAATAATATTTCGACTTCATGGCCATTATCAATCTTGATTATTTTTGACACTTTAAATATTATCACAAGGCTTGTGTTTTGTCAGTTGTGCTGGTTTGAATTTTGTCATCAATTTTTCAGCAAGTTCCCATTATGGGATTAGTCTCAAATTTATAAAACAAGTTTGTTGAACCTGACTGTATGAGTTTCTTAAAGGTTTAGACCAAAAATCTTAAGTAAACTGAAAAAAAATATGAAGTTTTGGAATTTTTTTTCTCCAATCTCCATCTATAAAAGCTTCAACAATTACATGAAAATCCATGCATTATGAATGACCCATTTCCCAAATGGGAATTATTCTAATACTGCTTATATCCATCAACTCCTCAGAACGCATGTTGTTGTGAAACCTATAGCTCTTAAAAGGTATCTATGTGTTTTGTGTTAATTCCTATTACACAACACTTTTTATTAAAAAAATAACTGTAAGTGATTAATTTGGCAAACAAGACCGTCCTAAGAGAAAAATAAAATTACAATTGCAAAGATTAAAACTTAACTTTAGACGAACAAATTCCTGATTCGAAGATGAATTTTGTTCCAATGGCGTCAAGTTTTATTTAAATAAACCATATGTAGATGATAATGGTTTTATAGTAAAACACTTACATAACAAAAAATGAAACAATGCCCTTCGAGTTGAATTCTCTTTTCTACTTAATTGTTTACCGCCCAACTTATTCTAAAACATAAATTTAATTTTTAGCATAAAAAACAGCAATGCTAAGTCTCATCTCTTTATTAAGGGATTAAGGAGGTTTTGGGCTGTCGAATATAATTTTCTTAGTATAAACACATCGAAGAGGAGGAATTAAATTATCAAAACTGATTTTCGTTTAGTCCTTAAAAAAATTGTTCAAAAGCGATTACAACGAACGGGTTAGCGCTAAGCGCTGTCATTGTAACGCTTCTAAGTCGACAAGATTAAAACGTTATAAGTATGATATCATAAATTTAAAAAAATGGCGTAAAAGTATTAAAACATTAAACTTATATTTGTTTTATTTGGCCTTAACTTCAATCATTTTAACTTTATTTAGTATTTAGTATTTTCTCTTTTCTAATAAAAACACATATTTATGCTGCGTTATTTATTATATTATAACATTTTATTAATTTATTATTTTTTTTATATGCAATAACAAGTTTTTGTATTTGGTTACGTTTTATGTGAGAAGTTAATTTATTTGCACAATAAAATGTTTTATTTTATCTAATTTTGTAATCCAATAGTTTGATGGAATAAATTAATGTTACAATTTAAGAAAAATAATAAATTACTTATAGCCAATAAGAAACATTTTAGCAACAAATAGATTTTATCAAAATAAACAACAACTCATATGGACATTGGACAATGCTATGTCGAACTTATAGAAAGTTTCTGAAAATTATTGGTTCTCTTTGATTGTTTTGTGTAATCTTTTAAATTCATTTAATTATTTACTGCCAGAAATACACTTAAACTTCCTTTCGGTCGAACTTCAGTTTCTTACAAACTTCTATTACTTGATGTATTCACTAGTGACTATATTCTTATAACTAATTTCGAAGATGTAAATGCCCAACCTTTAATATAACTATTAGAAAAAATCGAACTTTCTAGTTTAAATTTTCTAGAAAAACTTAGTTACATTTACCAAAAACGTTACCAAACCAAAAAATAATCACCATTGTTGTTTTTCAACAATTTCAAGTTATTGGTCCCTGGGCCCACGCCGATTTCATGTGATGATTACCACTTATTCATGGCGATTACCACATATATTAATGCCGATTGCCAGCGATCTTGTAAATTGGCTA
Organism: Diogma glabrata; assembly: GCA_963693315.1. Classification (NCBI taxonomy): domain Eukaryota; kingdom Metazoa; phylum Arthropoda; class Insecta; order Diptera; family Cylindrotomidae; genus Diogma; species Diogma glabrata. The sequence continues at coordinate 458,024,038 of OY856186.1, read as the reverse complement.
CCACATTTTTTTTAAAGGTGGGGGTTGGAAATTTGTTTTAGAACACCAGGGCTTGTCAGACCAAAATGTGTCTGCTATTATCGAGTCCAACAACTGACATTTTGGATGTTTCGGTTTTCGGACTAGACAATAGCAGACACATTTTTGTCGGACAAGGTTACCCTCGAGTTCTAAATCAAATGTCTAACCCCCCAATAGCTTAAAAAAATTACAAGATCCCGGGCAATCGACATCTTTCGGAGCTTGCCGAACGAAAAATCGGCCGATTTGAGGAAAATTGTAGAACAAAAGTTTTCGGGGTCGTCAAGGACAGGCGCTTCACGAAGTATCAAATATGTGGTAATCATCATCACTTGAAATCGGCGTGGGCCCAGGGACTATATATATTATATCTATTCTATATCGTAAAATAAGTTTCTTTTAGCGCTTTTGATTTTCTGTTATCACAACTTATTTGGATATTTGTTTATCCACGCCTGTTATAGAATATATGCATTCCATGTGTATATGTCTTCCATTGTACTGTTATACATTCTCTAAACTGTTGTAGAATGTACCAATCGTTAAATATTCTATAATTCGTTAAATACTCCCGTAACAAAATCAAATCTTAACATTTTTTGGTATAGTAATATCAAAAGGTTAGAATGAGAACAATATAGAAAATATAAAATTTAAAGTGAAAATCTTTTTATATATGATGTTTATGATGTATTTTTTTATGTTTGATAAAAATTTTAGCAGGCAAACTGGAAATTATTGAAAATATTTTGCAGTCGTGGATAAAATAGCATCTTGTATTGGCATAGGATAATGGCAATTCTGCACTCGAATGATTCTCTCCTGCACTCGGATGATTCACTCCACTCGCATTCGCTTTACTCTTTCCGTAAACTTCATCCTCCTGAAGAATTGCCATCATTCTAAGCTCATACAAGAAACTACTATTATTATATTTTTGTTTACTTATTGACCAGATATGTATATAGTCTTATTTTTCTAGGGCCATACTAGAAATTGTAACTTATGAAATACAGTTTTTATTAATTTAATGTAGGATCATGATCACGAATATTTTTTGGGTCACTCAGAAGTGTTTATATTAGAGTATGAAACGCTCCTTATATTACAACTTTACTCCGTTCTTTCAGATTGAGTAACATAAAAAAACACGCTAATACACACTTAAAAATACACACAAATACATACACTAAAAAAAATATGTTCTATTTCCAATCGAAATGCAGTTGTCTCAATCTCACCGAGCGAATATCTGCGATATGGCGAATCGAACTACGAAATTGTTTCAACAACTGTACAGTTATAGAACGATGTAGTTGAGACAATCCCGCATAATATTTATGTGAAAATAAATATAGGGACCGTGCATTGCTATTTGCTTCGACCGTCGCGCTTTAAGTGTTAGAGTCTGTAAGTATTGGTTCTTTTTTTCAACCAATTACACGTTAAACAAATTTTATGATCTAGTATTCCTTTCAAATTATTCGATTATTTTGTTGTTTGTGAAAATATTAAAATGAAAATAAAGTAAATTAGGCACTAATTATGCGACATTTTATACAATATACATAAATATTTATTAAAGTTTACGCAACAGGAACGGAGATTTTTAATAATATTAAAGAAAAAGTACGATTTGATTTAATATATGTAAAACGACAAACGTCAAACTAATTTCAAATAGAACCAAAAGTTTGTATACTCAACACTTGGCGCGTAACAATCAGATACGCACGATCCCTATATAGTACCATTTTAATCTGAAATACTTCAATTTTAAAATGAAAAATTTATGACAAGAAAAAATTTTTTTTCATGGAAATAGTTATTAGCTTTGTTCAACTACTGTTATATTGGATATAACACTTTGTATTTTAAATAAACATCATTCTGTTGTCAGGAAAATATTAACGTGTAGTTTTGTTCATTTTCTGGTTGAAACTGGTTCTCTAATTTATTGAAGCGCCAACTTATATTAATTTTAAGGATACTAGATTTGCTGCTAAATAAAACGTTGACTAATTTGATTAAAACAAGTTTAGTATAATTTAGCATAAATTGGATAAGCCTTATATTAAATAATATATTACATATTTAGTACAAATCTTACGCTGAAGATGGCGCATCGATTTAGATTAAAATTTTTTTGAAGTATTTAGTTTTTCGCGTGCAAAAAATATTTTCACAGGTGAAATCTACTATTTCAAGAATAAAAAATATTTTTAGGTGTGTGTGTAAGTGTGTGACATGACATATATGTATATTTGTTCGTTATTTTATTTTAGAACGAAATTGAATATTTTTTGTGCATGTGTTATGAAAATGAGTTTTTATGATACATGCATTCAAAATTTTAAATTTTGTTCTAAAATAAAATAAATAAAACATATATACATATGTCACATTGTCACACATACACCTAAAAAGTATTTGTTATATTTCGAAACAGTAGAGTTTTCTTTTCGAAACAGTAGACGTAAATGGTATAGGGTGCGTTTTTGTAGCACAAATTCCAAAAATTCAACAAATGTCTGTTTTTATATTCGTTTAGACAAGCTTGTGTACACAAATGTTCTTAAATTCACAATTTATGTAAAATGTGCAGCACAAACCAAAATTTGTTGCGACAGAAGAAAAATTGTTTGTGCAAGCTTATTTTAAATTTTATTTTAGGTTATGTCAAATTAAAAATAAGTTACTTATTGGCAGTTAGGCAGAGCTTTGGTACATTCAACTTCTTGAGTCCTGTAGCTATAGAACCTTAAAATAACTGTAGCTATAGAACCTTAAAATAAATCATTATATTTTTTATATTTGTAGTTTTAAAATTTGCTTGCACAAAATACTGTTTATAACGTTTGCACAAGTCGCACAGATTTTAATTTGATGTTTAATAGGCACCTTTGTGTTGGTTAAAAAGCTCAAGGGTATACACAAAAGTTCTTTCTTACAAGCCTGATTGTTTTTTAGCACAAATCGTGAACCTATGCGTCACTTTAATGCGTCACTTTATATAAACAGAATTAGCACCATTTTGAATTAAAAACTCCATATAAACAAATTTTTTAAAAATTTAATCAAAATACTAATCTATCTTTTGTTCATTGTGTTTTGCATATGGCGTCAAATAATCATAAAGAGGGTTTTGGTATGCATCAAAATATTTATTAAAAATTTTAATCTAAATTAAATCTTCATTATAACATTTGTACTACAGTATTTTTTTTTAGTAACAATTTGAATATGAAGATGGAGTGCTTTTATTTAGATTTAAATTTGTTTATTAAATTATATAATCTGTAGTTTGTTTTGAACTTTTCCGCACAACAAAAAAAAATTTAAAAGCGTATTTCACACGGGATACTTAAGTTGTAAGCGAATTGTCTGTAGGAATCTCTTTACTGATAAAAACCTAGCCTATCATTCTCAAAGGAATGTTCAAAAAAAATTTAGCAAAAGTAATAATAATAGAAAAATAACTTGTCGCTTACTCGTTGATGCCTCTCTCAAGAGTGTTCTTCATATAGTATAAAGTTATTCGACGACTTTACCAAACCCAGTTTGAATTATTTATTATGATCCGCTTCGATTGTATATATATTTCCACTTAATTAATCCAATTAGATTTTTTTGTCAAATTCACTCCCAATAAAATGCAGTCCGTTATCTCTCATATAGGTATGAATATACTGCCGACATGTATAACGCCCTTGAGTATTGCAAAATTTCTTCCTGCGTTATTATTCATTCAGAAAAAAAAATTGTTTCCACCCTCGATCATCACACTGAGATAATGTATTTTTCTTTCAATCAGAAACACAGTCGCCATTAACATATGAAAAGAAAACGGCCAAATTTAATCTTTTCAATTTTTTCTTCTATTATTAATTCATTAAAATATATATGTACATGAGCAAATGTGATCTTAAAGATCGCTGTTTTTTTCATTAAATTTTTTTATTGTTTTTATTAATATATTTAAACCAATTTACACTTTATAAAAAGGATTTAAGATTTTTCTTTTAATTAATATTATAACACATAAGTGGTTTGCTATTTTTTTTCAAATTCCGATCTTACTTGATTTAGATTTATTCGATCTATTTATGGTTTAAAAAACAAACTTGGAATGCCCACCAGAAAAAATGCCATCTGACATTTTAATTAATTCTTGTGGACAAAAACCAAGATCTACCAACTTTGAAGAAAAAACATTCTTTCGTTCAGTTTATCGTTATTGAAAATGAGTTTAATAATGTTTTTCGTTATTTAGTTGTTTGGAGATGATATTTGAATTTGAAAAGTTTTTGTTTTTGTTTTAAGAAATGAATTATGAGTTTTTTTATTTAGAAGAGAAAATGAAATATCAGAAATGTTGAAATGTTTATTAATACATTCCGAAATTTAATAAATGTGTTTCAATTATTCAATTCAAAAATAATTAGACGTCACAAATCAACCAAATATTAATTAAATTTTGTGCATTTCTAGCAAAGATTACTTTTAATTCGAGGTGGACACGACGCCACTGTTTTTAAAATAAAACTTAGGTACTCTACTCTTATATAAAATTATCTTTACTATAAGCTCACATATTCGATTACCTCTAAAAATAAGCGATAATTCCACGATATTAGATAGCCCCTAAGGTAATCTTTATAAATGTCATTCTTACTGGTTACACTGTATGTATTACATATATATGATTATTCAAGCTACACTTGTTTGCTCATTGATTGCTCATTCATTGTAGTATTGCTAAATAACTAGTGTCGGCATAGTCAATAAGTTCAAACTATACATATATATTATAATAACCCTATACTGACCAATGACTGTGAAATACAATACAATAAAATATTCGTTAAGTAAGAAAATTAATTTGGTAAAATGAAAAGAAAAACAAAGAAATACATTTGGTAACATGCATTAATTTAAGTAAAATTAGTAGTTTTTTATCTGTAACAGACTGCTATTAAATGAAAAGACCCCAAACTTAAAATGTTTCAAGAGCAAATTTCTCAGTTTTCACATACTTAAAAATACTTTAACATAAAGAAGTTTAATGCTTTCCACCATTTGAAATCAATTTTCTTTTCATTTTCAACCATTTTTTTGTGTAAACGAGTTCGATAGAAATTGTTAAGAAAAGCCATTTTATTTCAGAATAGAATTTATTTCAAAAAGTATAACTTTACATAAAAGACTGATTTAATTTTATTCTCATATCACAAAGAATACTGAAAGAAAACCTCGAGCTGAAAAGTTGAGAAGAAAAAAAAAAGTGAAAAATGGTTGGAACGAATATTTGTGGGTGGCAGTTGACTATATGCTTGCAATCGTTTTAGTATAAGAAAAAAACGTATAATGGAGGATTTGTTTCTCTATTTCCTTAAAAAATATTTACTGTACAGTAAAATACATATAAAATAACTAGGAAGACGTTTCATGTTACATAGGGGGATAATTTTGTGAACTTTAATTCAAATTCGAGAAATTCGAATCTAACAGATTTTATTAGGGGAATTTTCTTTAAAGATTTTTTTTCTTGGTTTTGTTTATCTTACAGACTTTTCTCAATTCGTCCATAGAAACAATGTTTTCTTTTTGAAACTCAAACGTTGAGTTTTAATTTAATTTCAATATTTAATTAATTGATGTAATTTATATTTACTTATTCATGTAGAATTTAATTATGGTTTAGAAATGTTCACTGAAGTGTAAATTCACTTATAATTTTAGTCTTGTTCATTCAAATGACAATCAATGATTTTAGAAATTAAATTTCTGCTAAATATCTTATATGTAAATGAAAATAAAGATGTTGATAGCTTAACAAAACTGGTAATCATGTCTTATTTTAAAACTATTTTTAAATAAAATCAATGTGAGTTAACCATTAATCATTTTTAAAACATTAAGTCAAAAATATTAAAGATTATCATTAACATTTTTTCTTGCTTATTGTCGTCGTTGTTTTTGCAAACGTACCATAAAAACTAAATTAAATCGTTAAATTTTTTTATAAAATTATTCTGTAAAAAAGGTTATACTTAAATTACAAAACTAATAAAAAATTTATGTTTTGTTAGATATTTTCGTTACTTGTTTCGTTTTATGGAATGTTTCTGTAAAAGCTTAGTGACATGTTAATACAAGCTTTTTAATTTATTTTCATCCTCTTTCCTAAAACAAAAGTCAAATATATAATAAGTAAAGCTACAGTGAGAGGTGATGGCAAATTATAACATTATTACTGTTACGATCTGTTTTGCGAAATGATTTGAATTTAATGATCAATAAAAGTAACTTTAATCACATGTAATCATACTACGTCTGATTTTGACCACATAACAACCTAAGATTCGTATTTTTAAATTTCAGTTCCATTGATATTTCTGGAAAAACATATATCAAATGATATCTATACGGTTGTGATATAATTTTAACTTGTATCAATAACAAAAAAAATATATCCCAAAGACATTCAAAATTGTGCATAAACAATAATTTTAGTTTTGAATTCTGGTAGCTTTGAAATTAGAGGTTATTATTGTGAGCACGAATAGCAATTTAATCATATTGATAATTTCTAGTTTTCGAGTGAAGTTGTAGGAGGTTTAAGCTTATGAACTTAAACAATTATTTATGGACAATGTATATAAGAAAGATGAACCGATTAAATAAATTTGATTCAGAATTTTTGTTCAGAATTAGAGGTTTAAAGTTATTATTTAGAAACAAAGAAAATGAATCGTTCAAAATATTTTACACTGACATGCTCATTTAAACAATGAATTCTAGGAAGACATACATGTAAGTATAACTAAATGGGTGTCGAATCTAAGTATGTATATTCACTTTTGTATAAACTAGCAATGAAGAGACTCATCAAGTTGTCTACTCAAATAACAGTCAGAACAAAAATTTTGTCAGAAAAGGCAACTTATATATTCATGCGTATTTAAATTATCAAAAGCAAGTCAAATAAAGAGGCGAGCAATTTATAAAAAAATATCAAAAGATTTTCAAATCTTTTAAAACTCAAAAATTTACAATTGGTGTTGGTGGTTAAATGTGTGCCAGCTATAAAAAAAAACGGTTTGAAATTTTTTGCCCAACTGTGAAATCTAGAATTACAATAAATTATTCTATTTTTTCTAGTATTTGACAGTGTGCTGCGCCAATGGTATAAACCTAACTACATAATACATATATATTAATAATCAAAACAACGATGATTGTAATTATAATCGCCACTAGCACAATTTCATACAGTAAAAAATGACGGAAGATATATTTTTTTGAGCTTACAAAAAGTTGAATTTTGAGATAAATATTTAAAACACCAATACCAACGGATCTAATCACAGTTGTGTCAATTCAAAAGTGTATATCATGTTAATGTTTAAATTAAGTTGTTTTTATTTCTTGATCAACCCATCTTTCCCAACTTTAATTAAAAGTTATCCATTTTCCAACAGGACTAGAGGCTTTTATCCTTACTTCTTTTATTTATCCATATTGGATTCTAAATAAGGAACACATCACATTATACAAGCTATACAACATGAACTTGCACTTGTAAAATTACTTGCTAGAATTAAATATAAATGTTATGTTAAGCATTAAAACTAAAAAATGAATAAAATTATGACATTACAAGAAAACAACACATTTCCATAATTTATTTCTGTATAATGATAATAATTAATATACAAGCCTTTTCTTTCATCTTTCTAGTATTTTCGTTCCTATATAAAAAATCAGATATACTCATATTAATTTCAAAAGCTATAAAAATGTTAAAGTCGACAGTCCGGCGCAGTAACAAATAAAACAATCGTAAATTTTCATGATGACTTTTATCTGACACATCAACATTTTTCCATTGTTAAGGAACAGAAAATTATCTCAAATAAAGATAAATGAAAAATAATTAATTGCACCTGACCAAGACAACAAGATCAACAAATTTAAAACAAACTGAACAATAGAAAATTTAAAGATTACATCCCAAATAAATTGTATTGCAATTTAATAATTTAATTCTTCAACCGAATAATAACGATATCACTTCTCGGACCAGATCGAAATTTTATCATGATGTCTGTCGAGGATGATAAAACAAAACAAAAATTAAAGATCAGGTAGCCAAAACTCTATAAAATATTAACTTTTAAGTGTCAATAAAACATGCGATTGGAAGATCTTTCTTATTTTTTGTGGATAGGTAATCGTGAGAAACGAATTCTTTAATTGTTTCCTTTTCATCGTAAAGAATAATAAAAATTAAAAAACGTTCAACTTGTTTTGTAAAAATATAAAACAAAAAAAAGTATTAAATTAAAATAAAATAAATTTTGTTTGATATAATAAAATTGGGATATCTTTTTCAGCTACAAGAGGATAAAAGACAACTTCCAGGAAAAAGAATCTTTTTATTTCTTTCAATGAAAAATATACGATCGAAAATTAAAATTTAAAATATTTATTGTTGAAAAGATAATTGACAAATTTGTTTTTGATTTGTAAAAAACTGATAACTTTTAATCTTACATCATTAAAAAGGATAAATATGTACAACAAAAACACTTCCTGAATATAATTATTTCATCTTTTGCTAATAAATTTATCAAATTTTTTAACATCTCTGTTAATAAATACAATATTCAAATTGTTAAGCTTGTTAACTCTTAATCTCCTAATTAACCAAAAAAAAAAAAACAACCCTCACAAACAACAACATAGACTTAGATTTGCACCCTCGATAAGAATTCATGTCTCCATTGAATTATAGGGTCACATGTCAATCTTTAGTCGTCAAAATGAGTTTTATTTTTTCAAATTTTATAGATTTCCGTATTGTACAATCGTATTGTATGTATAATAAAAAGGTTTTGTTTATCGAGAACGTGTGTTCGTGTTTGAACTTTGTGTATTGTTGTTGTGTTGAGTGGTCTGTTTATTGTAAATCAGGATGTCTAAATTTTTTCTAAAATGAATTTTTTTTGAAAATTCTTTTTCCAATTTTATATTTCCATGAATGAGTACGACTTGTGAGAGCTTCTCGTATTAGAAAGCTTGATTAACAACAGATTTTCACACTCTGTCAATGTGTGGTGTAACGTTGCTGCTGAAAAATTCTAAAACAATGCAGTTGTTTCTGATGATCTGTAGTTAAAATGCATTATTTAATATTTCCATAGCGCTGACAAAGTTGAATCCATTATCTGTGAATATCATTTTCGGTATCCTTCATCTAGATGTATGCTCGTTCCATACAGTCAAGAACTGCAGTAGTTAAATCGCTTACAGGTTCTATGAGCTAACTACTCAAATATCCCTTTACTGTATTTGCTCCACCTTGGTACGTCTTTGCTACAACGTATAAAGGGCCAGTAAAATCGATTCCACAGTCTGTGAATGTTTACGTTTATATGTGCCAGGTCATCATGCCAGGTCAATCGTCATCAAATAAGTGCTGGTTCATAATGTCATTCTCTCTCAAGAAGGGACATGCATAAATAATAGAATAGTTTTGCCTTATAAGGTGATGTGTTTTCATAATTTTAATAAATTGTTCATTGACGGTTAATATTTTTTTTTTGTACGATTCATATATGTTCCATTGAATACCTGTCAGTTAGCCATATGATTAGGGTGAGCATTTTTTTTTAAAGTAAAATCAATACAAACTTTTGTTATGACACAATCCATCGTGTTATCTAACCAGTAGTATATATAAGAGAGTCTACACCCCGCTCCAGAACGAGTTCAGGTTCTGTATTGGTAGATTGAAGGAAATGTATGCCTTGGTAGTGAGATTTTAACGATCAACGAACAGTCAAGGATACATTCTCTTCAGTCGCCACACTGTTCTATTTTTTTCTCTCCCTTATAAACTGACTACTTGGTAATCCTACGATTCAACGTCCGTAACTACATAAAACAACAACTTAGTACAACGAAAATACATTACCTGGTACATGATCAATACCATTAATTAATCGCGTTGCTATAACAACACGTCGTGTTGCTTCAGTATCAATTTCTATTAAAAAACTATTAATCTCACAATTAGCATCGCTTAAATTCGTAAACATTCTTCTACTTTGTTTTAATCAAACAAAAGTAAAACTCATATAGTTGTAATTGCATTTTTCTATTTTTTGTTGATACTATAAGATACAATCTCATATTGAAATGTTTGGGATTGCAATAGTAATGGGATTGTAATCAGCTGTTTAATTAAACTGTTAACGGATTGTTGCATTTCGTGGTTATTGTTATTTCGTTCTCTTTATAATTTTTAATAACTGCAAAGTAAACAAACTCAAAATTAGATACGGTTGTCTGTTTCTGTTCATGATCGACGATAATCAAATGAAACAGAGTTTAAATGATATATGAGTTTTGTAATGCGATTGTTGAGACAGTATGATAATGATCGTGATTGATTTATTTTTCTTTTGAAAAGGGATGATATCACAGCAACAGAAAGAAGTATACAAAATTTTTTGAATAACCATCTCGCTTCTACTCCTTTGTTTAAATGATATTTATAGAAGGCATTTTTTGCATAATTAACTCAGTACGATTTTAATATAAAATCATTCAGTTCAATTTGGATTTTTGAAATTGAAAATCATAAATTTTAATTAATTCAAGTTCGCTTAGTAATTTTGGATTATATTTAACGAAAATGTCTATTATTAATCTGTCGCACTTGTGATTTTGTGTTAAATAAAAAGGCAGGTTATAACTTTGTATCAAAGGTTTGTTGAAATTAGAAAAAATTTTTTGTTATATTCAACATCAAACTAACCTAAAATAAAAATAAAATATTACTATGTTAATTATAAAAGAAAGGAGAAGGAATAAAATTTAAAGAAGTTAAAGTTACAAAAAAGAATATCTAACTGTTAGTGGTGTTATTTCATTTTCGGTGTGTTGTGAAGGTTGGGTAGTATATTCCACTGTGGTTACGAGTTGGAAATATTTACAAACAGCAATTGTAGGGGAAAAGAATTTTTGGACATGCAATTAAAACATTACATTGCAACATTATATTCAGTCATAAATATAATTTAAAAGTTGAAAGCAGTTGTGAAACTGATGAAAACAATTTCATTGACAAACGGATATGGACAATTTTGGGAAACATGAAAATAAAAGAATTGGAAATCAACAAAATCTACATAAACTTAAGGTTAGATTTATATTTTATACTTTAATTATGAGCAATTTCACGAAGATTCAACAACTTTTTGACTTGACCCCTTTTAATTTTGATTATTTTTTGTTTATAGATAGTCTTTGATAAATAAAAAATACAAGTTCTCTTAGAATTTTTTTTTCGACCAGGGGTCTTCACAGGGTGCCCCTCAATTTTTGTTATTTTGTGATGTGAGTGCATTTTGACGAGCGATTGTAGAAAAACTACTCAATCGATTTTCATAAATGATATGTCGTTGAATAGGTATTAGAACAAAGTTTTTAAAAATGTACACTGTTAATTTTTTGAAATAATTTTTAACGGTGTAACATAAAAAAAATGGTGTAATTGAAAAAAAGATGTCATAGCCTTTTTTTTTTTTTTTAAACTTAATTGAAGCTTATTTTATATCTAACCACTTGTGAACGTTTAGGACTAGTTATATTTTACTATTTTTAGTTTAGTTTAGTTTAGGTTTATTTTTAGTTTATAGATAGCCTTTGATAAATGAAAAATACGGCTTTAAGTAGAATTTTTTTAAATATAGACCAAAATAAACCAAATTAAAAAGGGTCGAGTCAAAATGTCGCAAAATTTTGCTGAACTTGACTGAAATTGCTTTTTAAAAAGTTCATTTAATAATAAAATATTTGGTATTTAACATAAAAAAAAATCTGAATCTAAAAATCGCCATTTTTATAATTTTCCTTCAGAACAAAAAAACTGATTCCCGACAGTCATATGCACAACGAATTTTATCTCTAAAACAAAAAATATCACATCTCCCAAACTTTCACAAGTGGTTAGCTATAAAATAAGCTTCAATTAAGTTTAAAAAAAAAAAAAAAAAGCTATGACATCTTTTTTTCAATTACACCATTTTTTTCTTATGTTACACCGTTAAAAACTATTTAAAAAAATTAACTACATTTTTAAAAACTTTGTTCTAATACCTATTCAACGACATATCATTTATGAAAATCGATTGAGTAGTTTTTCTACAATCGCTCGTCAAAATGCACTCACATCACAAAATAACAAAAATTGAGGGGCACCCTGTGAAGACCCCTGGTCGAAAAAAAAAATTCTAAGAGAACTTGTATTTTTTATTTATCAAAGACTATCTATAAACAAAAAATAATCACAATTAAAAGGGGTCAAGTCAAAACGTTGTTGAATCTTCGTGAAATTGCTCTTATACTAAATCATTGAATTTATTTTTTTTAAAAATGTATTTAGACCAAATGGTCTTATATAATAGTTTTTTTATAATTAGAGATTTTTCTGGGTAGAGTCCACACCTGTACAATTCGCGTATCATTTTTAAATAATAAATAAAAACCCTTGGATATATACAGTAATCCCTCCGACTGCGCGGGTTTTAACTGCGCGATTTCCACTGCGCGAGATGAGTTTTCAATACTAATTTTCGCACTGCGCGATTAAAATTTCACACTGCGCGAATTAAAATGAAAAAAAAAATTAAACTTCCCACATTGGTCATTCTTTTACAAATCGAACAGATTTGAACAAAATCTGACCGACGGATTTGTGATTTGGCTTAAAAATTTTTTACTGGTATGATATCGAAAAAAAATATACGTGTTCGAGGATTTTTTTTTTTGAAAAATAGAGGCGATCTAAATTTTGTGATTTTTGGTTTGACGACTTATTTTCAAAAATTCATTACTTCGGTTCTATTAATGATAGTAAGCTTTTGTTTTATTTTATTTTAAAGTAAGAAGATGGAATTTTAATAAAAAGTATAGTCAATAAAAATTATTAGCAAATTCCTATTGTTATAAACAAATAAAATGTTAAAATCGATTTTTAGTGATTGCCCTACGTATTCTACGTTCAATTTTCAAGAAAAACGTGTTTTTAACTAAGGGAGAAATTAGTTTTACTGTTATAAATATATTAATTTATCCAGCACGGGACAACAAAAATTTATGGAATTTTTATCTTTCCGCGCTCGATAAATTGATTTATTTCTAATGCTACTCGTACACGAGAGAGCAAAATTGCAGATGTCAGAGAGAAATTGTCTGACTTATTGCTAAACTGTTTACACATAGGAATTTGTTAATAATTTTTGTAGATAACAGTTTTTTTTTAAGTTCATCTTTTAGCTTTAAAATAAAACAGACAAAAATGTCTATCATTACCAAAACCGAAGTTATGAATCTTTGAAAATAAGTCTTCAAGCCAAAAATCACGAAATCCTCGAAATTTAGAACCGCTTCATTTTCCAACCCAAAAAAATTCTCGAGCACGTATATCTTTCTTTTCTTGGGAAATGAGAATTTGGAAGTTTTTCTATATAAAAGCCTTTAAATTTCAGCCAAATCAAATATGTAGCAATTTGCATTACATATTCAGTTTATTTTTAACTGTGTGGCTGGAACGTTCAATATAGATCAAATTCAATTTCAAGCCAGTAAAGGTAGAATATGCTAAACAAATTCAGATTATTGATATAATTTTTGTAAATTTAAGTTGTTTTTTGAAATGTTATTTATGTTAATTTATCTGTTAACTTATGAAGTGTTTTCTTTTTTAAGAGTTGTTGAAGTAATACATGTTTTTCAGGCAGCATATATTCATTTTGGTTTAATTATAACTTTAAATTAATTTTTTTCAAAATTTGGAACCGAACCCCCCATTTTCATACAAAATAGAGTTCACATTGCGCGGTTTTGTACTGCGCGCTGTTTTTCTGGAACGGAACTACCGCGCAGTCGGAGGGATTACTGTAGATGCATTTGAGCATCTATTAATTAAGTTGTAAGGTCCAGGCTTTACACTTTTGAGAGTTAAAATATGCACTATTCTCAGTCTCACCTATGTCTCTTCTAAGTCGAAAAGTGAATGTGTAAAGCGAAGTAGAGAAATCTGTATGCATTTTTTTAAATAGTTTTAAGGCAATTTTGTTGAGACCAACACCAGTAGTTTGTAAAATACAACTTTCCGCCACGATTGCTTGCGAAAGCACAGGGCTAGAATTTTGATATATTTTCCGTGGGTAACTGCCCTATTTTAAAAAATTTAGTTTTATTTCCTTATTGGAGCTTAAAGTAAAATTTAACAATTTGTAGAGCAATTTGTACTTTATATAACCAAAATATAATATTAAACCGGAATCTATTGAATCTACGTTAAACGAATCACACTTGGAAATCTCTTATCCATCACAAAAATTACAACAACTTAATTTTCAAAAAAATGAATTTTAATTGAAAAACAAACACAAACACAAAATTATATAAATCAAAATAAGACAAGCTTGCATTATTATAAATTGATGAATATTGATACACATGATGCTTCCTAGATCGATCGACAATTGTATGGACAGCAAAAAATTTTCATAAATTGTACACTACTGTTATTTTGAATTTTTAATGAAACTAATAGCGTTTTGGATTCTACAAAAAGATGTGACTTTTTTTTTTCAGGTCACATTTTTTCTGTTCGATTCTCGAAAAAATGTTGACCTGAAAAAGTTTGCGTTTTCTTTTCTCGATTTAGATGCAGTTTCAAACTTCTTAAGGGCAATATTCTTGCATTTTTTGACATTTTCTCAGGAGACGGTGCAAAAATGTTTCCTTGTATAATATATTAACATGGTATACAAAATAAGAAAAATAGTACATTATGATGCTAGGACGTAAAGCTAAAGATTTTGGACGGATGTGGAGTTTGCAAATCGAGGCGCTAGCCGAGATTTGCACCCACATTAAGTCCAAAATAGCTTACGTCCGTGCATCATATACTATTTTTTATTCGCCGCAAGCAAAATATTTTAAGAAAATTGGTTTATTCTAAATTAAAATTATAAATTTTAAAATAAAAATATGTAAGTGAACAAATATGAACAAGTAACCTTTGACAAAATATTTATTATTTTTTCCAAATTATTGTGTAGCTATGACAACTGTTCTGATTTTCTTAATTGGCTAAACCGCTTTTTCACTTTTTATTATAAAGAAAACACTTTGACTTTTTTTAATTGATTTTCTGTTATATTTTATTTATATTTTGTAATCAATATTTTATTAGTAACCAATTATTATTACATTATTCAACTTGATCATTATAATATAATTATTATGGAATTATTTCACTAATTAAATTATATGTTAATAATTATATTCCCTGATGTTCAGGGTTGCGGTGCTTCTACTAGACTCAATGTTTTTTCTTTCTATTAACATTTTCCACACTTTTAATTAATTGCATAGTTTGCGGAAAATGTCAATAGAATTTGAGTTTCCTTTCAAATGGTTTATTCATTGGTTTTTTTTAAACTGTAACGTAATATTTGTTTTCCTTTAAATAGTTTTAAATAATAATTAATCAACAAATATTACAATACAGTTTAATTACTTACAGTGACTCAATGGTTATGGATAAGAGTGGCTCCATAACACCCCTCCCCCCTTAGAAAAAAGAAAGTTGAATGGAAAAAATGAAATTTTCTTTTGGCTACCTAGTCTCTTTTCTTTTTTAAATTTACTTAAATTCTAATTTGATATTTTCGTTTTTTTTTATTATTGCTTAGATATATTCTATTATTATTTTTCTTATTATTGCTTAGATAATATATTCTTGATATTCAATTTCAATTATTAATTTTCTTATTAAACTTATTTAGTTTTATTTATTTATTATGTTTATTTTATAAAAATTGTATTTGATAATAGATTAATGAAATTTATTAGCAATACATTTCCTTTTTTCTATTTTTTTTTTGATTATTTTAATTATATCATTATTATTATTACGTATACTCTTAGCTTAAATTTGATAAACGAGAGAACTTATTATTATTAATTTGGTTTTATAAAATGGAAAATTGAATAATTCTTAAATTAATTTGGTTTTGGTTTTTTTTTTAATTAAATTTTAATCAAAAATTTATTTTTTTATGCCTGTTCTTCAACGGAATTAATTGTTCTCGTGCATTTGAATTTTAGATATTTTTTGTAAAGAAAGAATAATATTATTGCGGTTAGTATTGGAAAGATTAATGAAATTAAAGTAACGGTATAAGTTTTTGTATGAGAATCAATTTCTTTTAAGGTTGGATTAAATAAGGATTTTAAATCTATACTGAATTTATCTAAGTTAAAATCTTCCATATGCTGTATATGGGGAGAAACAAATGAATAATTTTGCGGAATGTTTAAGGTTATGTTAGTTAAAAACCCGGTAAAAACAAAAGTAAATGGCATAGTTTCTTTGTCAGGAATTTGTGATTGTAGGTTGACTTGTTTTGTAAAAGCTTTGCAGTTTGGTTTTAATCTAAAGATACCGCTATCTGTCAACTTTTCGATGGAAGAATTCCCAAGGCAGATTATTTTTATAGAAGTTGTCTCAGGTACAACGTACAGCCATGCGTTAGGCTCAAAAAGATTGCACCAAATTTCATGCGTTGTTTTAAAAATTCTAACTTCACAATTATCAGGTTTTAGTTCTCCAGAAAATAATTTAATTTCGCAATTGTTTACGTTTGCACTGTGGTATACAAGATTTTGATTACATAGGTAATTGTTTTTTTGGAATTTGATACATTGACTTAGATCCGACTTGCTTAGAAAAACGTAGCGTTGAAGATCTTCGTTTATTGCAACGTAATCGCTGCCAATTTTTACGTAATAGAAAAATTCTTGGTTGTAGCGTAATGGCAAAGTTGTAGTCTTATATAATTCAAAGTTCTCTGAAATAAGTGGTATTTTAACTTCTATTACCCAATTGTTATTAGTATAGAGTGGTTGGACACTCACTATTGAATTTATAAGTTTGAGGCTTAATCTGTTGAGATTAAAAGAAAATCTGATATTATTCTGTTGTTCTAGTTGAATTTGTTTGATTGCCAATGTGAATACTTCCGAGTTTAAGAATTTGTTGCTTAGTTTTCCTAATCTGGCGTCTTGTATAATATTTATTATATCATTTTGTGTTTTGATAAGGGTTTTAGCGTAAGTTGATAAAATTAGGGATGTTTCATCAAATAAATGAGTTAATTGATTGAATTCAGCTAAGTTGTCTACTTGATCTATTATTCGATTTATATGCTTATGTATAGTTTTGAAGTTTCTATTTAATTTTTTCTCGGTTAAGTTATAGTTATCTATAAATTCTGAAATGATAGTGGTTTGCGATTCTTCCAAATGAATCACTTTCATTTGGTTTTCGTTTATATTTTTTATGGCTAAATCAATCCTTTCAGCGTCATTTGAATCCATAGTTCCAAACAAAAAGTGTTGAATGTTTCCAATACCATTAATGAGACCTCTTTTTTGTCTACTGTCGTTTTTTCTAATTATCAATTCTGAGATAATATCTTGGTTCTGATTAACTTCCATGTATGTTTGTTTCAGGAAGTTAATTTCGATTTTACAATTATCAGTTTGTGTAAATGTAATAATGCTGTTACAAAGCGTTTCAAGTGTATTTAAATCATAGTTCATGCTTGATATTTCTGTGTTGAAGTTAGCATGCTCTAAGTTAAATAAAAATTTCCAGTTTGATACCGCCTTTTGAAGTATTCCAATTTTTTCCGTATAAATACCGGGTTTGTTAGTGGCAACATATCTGCATAGCAGCAGATGATTTGTGGTATTATTAAAAGTATTCTGTAATTATAACATGGTTGGGAAATTATGAGAGGAGAAAAGAAATTATTGTATATATAATTTTAATAAATTATTGTGTACGATTTTGGGTTTATTTTTTACTTTAATTACAGAGTTCACGGGAGATTTTATTTCAAGAATTTCATATGGTCCCTTATATGTTGGTGTAAGTTTTTTGTTTGTTCGATTTTTGATTTCTAACAAAACTTCATCTCCAACTTGAAATGTACAAGGGTTAGAGGTTTTATCATATCGGAGTTTAGATTTTTCTTTGGCATCATTTTGATTTTCTCGAACAAGCTCATAGCCACTTTGTAGACGCGCTTTTAATTCTAGTACGTAATCATCATAGTTGTACAAAGGTTCTATTGCTCGAGACAGAGATGTTGGAATTTCTGGTTTGCATTTTTCCGGTTGAAGTTTTAAGTTATATTTTTCTAAAGCTTTGAGAACTAGAACTAGTTTACTGTTGTGGTCTGATAAATTTTTGCCATAGATAACAATATCATCCAAGTAAACTAGGCATTTTATTCCTTGTAGACCGGTTAGGACTACGTTCATTAACCGTTGAAATGTTGGAGGTGCATTTCTTAAACCAAATGGCATACGATTGAATTCAAAATGACCATTACTGGTGCTAAATGCAGTTTTTGGTTTATCAGCTTCATTAACTTCAATTTGATGAAAGCCGCTTGCTAGGTCCAATGTGCTAAAGTACCTTGAATCACCTAGTTGTCCCAAAATATCTTCGATATTAGGAAGCGGATAAGCATCTGGTATGGTAATTTCGTTCAGTTTCCGAGAATCTACGACAATGCGCCACTTCTTCTTTTCCTTATCAAGGATGCCAGGACGTTTTGGCACAACAAGGAGTGGAGCATTCCAAGGACTATGGCTATGACGTACTACTCCTTTATCAAGCATATCCTTAACTTGCGAGTTTATTTCATTTTTATGGATTTCGGCTAAACGATAGGGTCTTCTGTTTATAGGAATCGACATAGGATCTGTGTTTATTTCGTGCGTTGTTGCTGTGGTTGCTGTTAACTTATCACCTTCGATAAAGAAAAGGTGATTGAACTCCCTACAAATGTTTAAAATTGAGTTTCGTTCCTCTAGATTCAAATGATTTAGTTTTAAAGTTTCTTTTAGAATACGAAGTCTTCCATCTATTGTATTTTGATTATAATTGGTTTGCATGTGAAAAATCTCGTAATCTTTTGTTGACTCAAATTGTATTTCTAATTTGTCACTAAGTTCTTTTGTTTCGTTTGTTGGGTTAAGTATACTTAGAAAAACATACCCATTGCGTGGGCTTACTAACGTATTGGATATAATTATTCCATTGTCTTGCAAGTTTTGTGATATAATTAATGCATCTTCATTAAAATTCACTGGTCCATATTTGATAATTTTCTCAGATCTAGCTGGAATAACTATTTTTGATTTGTGAGTTTCAAAGGGAATGGAAATAAATTTTTCATGCAGTTTCAATTTGATAAAACTTTTACCGAAGTCTATTATGGAGTTTGTTTGATTTAGAAAATCTTCACCGATTATTCCATCTTGGCTAATTGGAAAATCTGAGCCGACGATGTGAAACTTAATAGGATAATGAATGTTCGAATGTGGAAATTTAATATTTAATGTGGTAGTACCCAATGTGTATAATGGTACTGGACCGATTCCGTTTAATTTTATTGAGGTCTTCTCCACAATGGTATTAGGACTTATAGTATCTAGTTTAATTAAACAAACATTTGCACCAGAGTCTATTAAGAATTTTGTGTTGACATTTTTTGTCCCAGAAATTTCTAGCGCTAAAACACAAGAGAATGTTTTATTCTCAGTGTTGTTTATATTTATATATTGTTCGGGTTGCGATATAGAATTCGAATAGGATATTCGAGATGAAGAGTTTTTTATATTAGAATTGGATATGTTATATTTTGGAATACATTTTTGTTTGCTTATTTGAGATTCTTGATAATTAATTTGAGTTTTTGGAAAATGTTCTGACGTTCGCGTTATGGTTTTTGAATTTTGTGTTAGAGTGGATTTTGTATTTGTTATTCTGAACTTTGAGTAGGAGGTTCTGAGATTTGTTGCAGAGATTCTGAATTTTGTATTAGAGCTTCTGTATATTGTATTAGAGATTCTGAGCTATCAGTAGGAGGTTCTGAGATTTGTTTTAGAGGTTCTGGTTTTTGTATTAGAGGTTCTGTATTTTGTATTAGTTTCTGTATTTTGTTTTCGAGGTTCTGAATTTTGTATGTGAGATTCTGAGATTTGTTTTATAGGTTCTGGATTTTTGATGCACTTTGTTGTAGGTCTTGTGCCTGCATCGGTGTGCTGGTCGAAGCAAGCACTTGAGAGTTTCCCTGGAAATTATTTGTTCTATTATTGTTGTAGATTCGTTTTCTACAAACGTCTATTGTATGGCCTTTCTTTTTACAATAATTACAAATTTTTGGTACTTCTTGTATAACTTGTACTTGTGGCTTGATATAGTTATTGAAACGAGGAAATCTATTGGCACTCTGACTGGATTCATTATTGTTGAAACTACGTCTACGACAAGCTTTTGTATTGTGCGTAGTAGTTTTGCAATTTGTACAATATAATTTGTTGGAATCCGTCCGAATTTGAATTTAGTTAAGTTTTTCTTCTTGAGAAGCTAAATCTATAACCGCGGAAAGTGTATCGAGTCTAGCAGCACGTAATATAAGACGCAAAGGGTCACGCAATCCATTGATAAAACAATTTAATACCGTGGTTTCATTTAGTTTTCTAATTCCTTGTGAGTCAGAATCCAACGTTGTGGAACATGCCATATTAAGTTCATCGAACAATTTTTCAGTTCTAGCAGCGTATTGATTAACGTTTTCCCTAACCTCTTGAGACAGTGTGAATATATCAGCCATAATTAATTGTACCGCTCGGAGTTTAGAAAAGTTTAGTTCTATTGCCTTCTTAAGTGTTTCCCAACAACCGTATGTGTGGTACCTTAAGATTAAGTTATAGGCTCTACCAACTAGTTTGGATGTTATAACGTCTAAAAAGTCTAATTTTCCGGTGCCGTTTTCGCTCTTTTGTATTGTATGTCTGCTATTTGCTGTTGAAACTGATGAAATATTGAAAACTGGATGTAGTAGTGATGGATTTGCTGTATTTTGATTTCTGACAAAAATTTTGTATTAATTTTTGTTTATTCTTTTTTCTTATTGAATGTGGGAGTGTTCGAATTCTGGATACTGAGGCAGATGCTTTATCCTCAGTATCCCACCGCTGTCACCAAATTATGTTCTGATTTTCTTAATTGGCTAAACCGCTTTTTCACTTTTTATTATAAAGAAAACACTTTGACTTTTTTTAATTGATTTTCTGTTATATTTTATTTATATTTTGTAATCAATATTTTATTAGTAACCAATTATTATTACATTATTCAACTTGATCATTATAATATAATTATTATGGAATTATTTCACTAATTAAATTATATGTTAATAATTATATTCCCTGATGTTCAGGGTTGCGGTGCTTCTACTAGACTCAATGTTTTTTCTTTCTATTAACATTTTCCACACTTTTAATTAATTGCATAGTTTGCGGAAAATGTCAATAGAATTTGAGTTTTCTTTCAAATGGTTTATTCATTGGTTTTTTTTAAACTGTAACGTAATATTTGTTTTCCTTTAAATAGTTTTAAATAATAATTAATCAACAAATATTACAATACAGTTTAATTACTTACAGTGACTCAATGGTTATGGATAAGAGTGGCTCCATAACACAACAAATGATAACAACTATTTTAATTGGATAATGAAATTTTGAATTTAAGGGTTGCTTTGATAAAAAATTTTATTTTTCATAGAATTTAAACAAATAGAAATGCTTTTTACTTTTTTGGACGTAGCTATGACAGCAAAATAAATAGTTGAAAAGTGATACTTTAAAGCCGCAAATTACAGTAATAAAGTAACACTTTAATATGTAGGCGAATGAAAACATATTTTTAATAATGAAACAAATTTGACAGATCTAAAAAATGTGACTTTTTTTCTGTTCGATTCTCAAGTATTTTATTAAGTGCAAAACTGAAAAAATAAATGCAAAACTACAAAAAAAAAATGAAAAACTGAAAGAGTTTTGCCCGCTCTGAGGTCAAAACTTAAATCGAGAAACGAAAACGCTATAATACGTGATCACTTTAATATTTTATTTTATTTTTCCAAATAAATATAGTGAAAAACACGTGAAATCAGCAAGATCTGGAAATGAGGTTTTAATTTTGTATATTTAGGTATTGGGATTCGTTGACAGCAATAAAAAAAAATTTTCTGCGTTTTAGTTTTTTTTTTTTAACCCTGTCTTAAGATACAGGGTGTTGAAAAATCAAGAAATTGCTCGACCCTGCTGTATTGAAATGGCTCTACAGTCAAAACCAGTAATTTTTTTTAAATTGGCGTATCTATCAGCTAGTTGATTTTGTTTTGCAATGTGCCTCCTGCCTGCCTCCGTTACATAGAAAAAATGCATGTTATCTTGAAAATTGCCTGGAGCTGCTGCCCAGTTATATAACTCCAGAGGTGTTGATATAATTTTGTCGTATTCTTTCTTAAGACTCGCTCTAGCTACTTTTCTTTTTACTGTTCCTCCAATTCCATCACACCTTTACCGTGCGATGTTGCATGAAAATGCCACTCACATGCTATTTTGTAGTCATTCAAATGATGCAGGATCGTAGAAAAATTCTTTTTATTTTTATATTGTGAAGCAGCGCTATCAGAAATATAAATAATTTTTGATACTTTTTGAATTTTGTTTTTAAAAAATCAATTAAGTTATCTATCAAGAGATTCACAGCAACGCTGTCATGAGTAAGGCAATCTGATATTATAATGAAATTGGTATGTTGTAATTTTTCATATGCATCCGTGTAATATATTACGAAAGGATGAATTGTTGCTTGTTTGTTGTTCCAATGGTAACCTTGTGCTTCGTTTTGTATTACGAACGAGTAATTTTCTGCAAAATCGCAACTCACAAAAAATTCGCAAAACACAAAACACACTACACAAAAAATTGGATTATTTATATTTCTGATGGCGCTGCTTCACAATATAAAAATAAAAAGAATTTTTCTACGATCCTGCATCATTTGAATCACTTTGTAGTGATAGCATGTGAGTGGCATTTTCATGCAACATCGCACGGCGAAGGACCTTGTGATGGAATTGGAGGAACAGTAAAAAGAAAAGTAGCTAGAGCGAGTCTTAAGAAAGAATACGACAAAATTATATCAACACCTCTGGAGTTATATAACTGGGCAGCAGCTTCAAGCAATTTTCAAGATAACATGCATTTTTTCTATGTAACGGAGGCAGGTTACATTGCAAAACGAAATCGACTAGCTGATAGATACGCCAATTTAAAAACAATTACTGGAACACGAGGATATCACACATACATTCCTAAAAATGATGGATCAATCTTAGCTAGACGTTATTCTAACTCTACGGAATTTAGTAATGTAAAATTAAATAAATGATAAAAAATGTGTAAAATATTTATTTTCAGTTAAAATTAAAAATTTATTATAAAAACATATATGTAAATCCAAAAAAAACTGTTAATTTTTTAACTCCACTTTTTTTTATGATGAAAAATTTTAAGGCGTGTTGCAATAAAATTAATAAAAAAAAACAAAAAATGTTCACCTCCTGAATTATTTTTTATATAATGTTAGTAACATATGTACCTTTCACATATAAAAAAATCAAAAATTTAAAAAAATGGCATTTCTAGAAAATCGAATTTGTATGTTTTACCGTTATTTTTCTAAAAGAAAATGTTCAAGGTCATATAATGTGAATTATTATTTTGATTAGCTCTGTTCAATACCTACATTTTGAGCTATATAACTTTAAAATCAGTCCAGGAGTTTTGACTGTAGGGCCATTTCAATACACCAGGGTCGAGCAATTTCTTGATTTTTCAACACCCTGTATCTTAAGACAGGGTTAAAAAAAAAACTAAAACGCAGAAATTTTTTTTTTATTGATGTCAACGAATTCTAATACCTAAATATACAAAATTGAAACCTCATTTCCAGATCTTGCTGATTTCACGTGTTTTTCACCTATATTAAAATGGATAATTCACGTCACTTGTTTTGTTGTTTTTCAATTAATTGGTACTATTTTATTAATTATTTTATGAAGAGTATGATTCTCGTTATTAAACCCTGTTCTGGTTGTTTCCGTTGTTGAATCACATCATGAATACGACCATGATCTAAGTTTGTTCCAGTATGCTTTGCAGATGTCATCTTCTAGCTATTTACATGTTAGTTGCGGCGATAAAATAAGAGTAGTGCATGTTTCTAAATCAATTGTGGAGGTAAGTATGGTGCTATAGCTGCGTTGACTCTATAATTTGTAGCTTGGTTCAGGTAGCAACGTTGATGGGGATTTCAAATGTTGCTGCATCAGCTCTTTGGACAAATAACGGCCTGCTTCCACAGAGATCTGTGTAGTAATTACAACAGAAGGGCCCTTGGTATTCTCAGGTTGTATATTACCGGCATAGCATTATTCCACACCCCCATACCATTCAGCTCTTGGCACGTACTCACCTTATCGTTAGGTGTTTGGCACGTTTGATTTACGATTGGCCAAACTAGGAGTTGAACTTTCATCCATATGATTTCAAAGTGAACGCTCTATCTACTTGACCACAACGAATTTTTTCTGTTAAATTTGTTTTGGTTAAAATTTATACTTTTTATTAAATAATAAAAATTGTATTTTAACTAAGTAAAGAATTAAACCTTTAACCATATAGTTTAAAAACGAACACTTTATCTACTTGGCCACGAGGAAATATTCTTTAACTATGCCACATTCCAGCTCCATCATCAGATCAGCTCCATATCATAATAATATTGGATTGTTATATTAGATGTCCACCATATTGAATTTAAATTAACGTCACTTTGCTTATTTATTTCGCTCATCAATCCCTTTCATTTGATACTCATATCATAGACTGCGGCAATGACAAATCGCCATTTAGTAACGCCCGTCATATTGGATTAAAAATTGCGGCATTTAAATAATCGTGCATTGCCACGAGAACCAAACGTGCGTGCCAAATTTCAATTTGTCTTCCCATCATACTTTTTAGGCAGGTCCTTGAGAAATGTATTTCCGATTCAAAAGGATTTGTTAGTGATATACCTATGTCCTATACTATACTCAATAAGTATACTGCGAACCAACAAATTACCACTTGTTACACAATTCACTAGTTTTATTAAACCTCAAAGTCATCATCAAAGTCGTCATTGCGTTGTTTTGAATATCAGTAAATGTTTACAAACAATTAATTACAACACAATATTTCTGTTTGATATTACTAAATTAAAAAACAAAACATTCAAAATCCATCGTACGTTTTTGGGCACCCAACGTAAAATCTATGAAACGTTATACTCACAGGTGAAATATTTTATAGCTGTTTTTACCTGTACTTCTATTCTTTCCTAATAAACATAAGAAATATTATTATGTTCTTAATAGTTAAGGAAACTATTATTAAATGTTTTGGATGACAATAAAATTTGATACTTAAAGTACGTTTTGACTTTATATAAATTTATTTTTATACAGTCAACATACAATAATCATAGTCTACGGTAAAATAATATAATCTATGTAATCAAACCAATCATATATCATTGCTCTACTGTAAAATTTAAAACTAAAAAAAAAACGACCTTCGAGCAAGGTGATTTTTTATCTATTTAATTTTTTTTTATAAAAGCTAAAATTAAAGTTTTGTTTAAGTTTATATAAAAAAAAAGTTTATTGATTAAACTATTTGATATAAAAAAAAAGTTCTTGTTATTTGAAGAAGTTATAGTTTGTATAAATGGGTTTTCTAACCCTATTGTTATTGTCTCATAAATATATATATATATATATATATATATATATATATATATATATATATATATATATATATATATATATATATATATATATATATATATATATATATATATATATATGTATATATATATATATATATATATATATATATATATATATATATATATATATATATATATATATATATATATATATATATCTTTTTTTTTAACGTTAGATATAAGATAACTGAATATCTCTTCTATCAGACTGTATTACATCACATTTTTCGACTAAATTTGCTTTCGATGGGAATTTAAATATTCTATTTCGAATATTGTTTCGTGGATGTCTTTTTTTTTTTATTAATTAGTTAGACATGTTTAGCACACTAAATATGAAATATTCATTATTTAGACTCTTTGAATATCTGAAGATACCATGTCAACTATAAAGGAAGGAGATGAGGAAAATGGAAGGAATGGGAATATAGGTCTTATATTTATAAGAGTTTTGGTGTTACAATTGTTATGTGAATAAAATCTATTAAAAATAGATATAAGAACTGATTATATAATAACAATTTAATTATTTGAAACTGCATTTAACAAACGAAAAAAAAAAATTTAAATAAAAAGCATCTTGATAAATATAGTCATTTTTTACTGAATTTCTCCGAAAATATAAACGAACCAAATTTGTTTTTATAAAGTTACATTAAAACATGTTTTATAAACAAAAATTTATCCATCACTTCACTAACCAAATAAAACAGTGAAACAAAAAAAATGATCACCAAAAGAAAATAAAGCAACAAGTGTAGTGATATTTTTATTTAGGAAAAAACAATAAAATTTATATAATTAAAAGTAAAACTCGTTCTTCTAAAGCAAAAAGAAATGATGTGTGGATGAATAATCCTTGACATTCAAATAAGACCAAAACGTTTTATATCTTTTGATTTGTTTTGGCGTACACGTGGCGTTTGATAATTTAATTATGTTGCCGAAAATGTACAAAACATCTACTAACCTTAAAACGAATCCGTAGAATAATGTCCTGAAGCCACTTGGAAATAATGGAGCTAATTTTAAATAATTGACTATGGAGACTATATACCAGAGATGGCCAAACTTCGTTACACGTGGAGCCGGATGTCAATAAATTCTCGTTACGAGAGCCAACAAAAAATTAAAATATCAAAGTTGTTATGGAATTTTTATTTCCTTGCAAGTTGCATACACCGTCAAGCAAATACTTTAATTATGAATACATATATATATTTAAATTTTATAACATGGCACTGACAGCTATTGATTGCTGGTAGATGGCATATGTGTTTGTAACTTGTTTGAAATCAGGTTCATAGTTCGTTAGCGCGGTACGACGCTTGTAAGTTGTGAACGGTGTTATTTGTAAGTTGTGAATGTTGCTTTGATGTTATAAATTTCATTCATTTCATTTGAAAAAGTGATTCACACTAGTGTGAATGGTGTGCCGAATATGGACAGTAATCTGCAAGCAGCTTTTTTTCAAATTGGGGTACTTTGATTGAGATAGTCGTTTCCAAAACTACAGATTGATGTTGATTTGTGGTGCATTTTAAGAATGTGCACCTGAGTTTCTAATAATTCCATTTTTCCTGTGGAGCTTTTATTCAAAATATAATAAGGAATCGATAATCCAGCGTTAATAATAAGCTTTGCTTCTAAAAATAGGATGTCTTAATTGTAAGAGATGAAAGGTCGATGTGTTCGATAATTGTATCAGCAGTGTGTAAAAAAATCATTAAGCGTGTCAAAAAAAAAATTCATACTTTTGGCTTAAAAACCTTCATTTCAAGCAATAATGAGAAATGTTGATGGTCGGGATTAGTATGTGAGAACAGAAACTTGATTATAGAACTGTATGTGTGTCAAAAAAATAACGTCAAGTGTGTCAAAAGAATGATTTTCATTTATTTTTTTGCCCAATATTTTTTAGAGACATAAAATGGGAAACATTTTCGATTAGAAACATTTGTCAAATAAAATTAATTATTTGAATGACAAAAAAACGGTTTTTTAATTAAATCAACTTAACATATCATCTTGCTAGATTTAATCTTGATTGATTGAATAATCTTGGAAAAAGTTTGAATTTTGATTTTGTTATAATTTTTGCAATATTTTTAGAATTTTTAAAAAAGTTTCAATCCTTGATTTTCTAATAATTATTACAATATTTTTAGAATTTTCAAAAAACGTTTAAATTATTAGAACATTTTTGGAACTTTTGATTTTATAATATGCTCTTGAATATTTTAGGAATTTTGAAGAAAGCAATTTTTGATTTTATTATAGTTTTTGGAATCTTGGAAAAAGTTTGAATTTTAGATTTTGTTTATTGTTATAATTTTTGAAATCAATTCAATCAGACCCCTTTTATTTAAAAAAAGAAATTAAATTATTTATTTGTATGACATGAAATGAACATTGATCATGAAATTGTTAGATAATGGATTATTTGTATTTTGAAAGTTAAAATTGCTGAACGCTAAATGGAAAGGTTTTTGCGAATAGTTTGTTGAGTGTATCATCTTTTCACTATAAACTATGTTAATCTATGATCTGTTATAATTTTCCGGTAACGTATTGATGTTTTGTGTTAGTTCTGTAATATACTTCTAAACCATGTACACTGAAAAAAATAATTTGGTAAATTCTACAAAACGGATTTAACCAAATTAATTTTGTAGTGTCAACTAAATTTTAGTAGAATCGACCATACGATTTGAACGTTTGACAAAGCATTGTCAAATGTTAAAAACATATAGTCAATTGTACTAAATTTTAGTTGATTGTACAAAATAAATTTGGTTGAATCCGTTTTGTAGAATATACCAAATTATTTTTTTCAGTGTATGTTAAACATTATTTTTATGTTGAATAAACATCGCTGTCCACAACTAAAAACAAGTATTCATAAAAGCCTTTTGCCGAAAACTATATAAAAATCCTTAACCCAGACCAAAGATTTTCAGAGGTTTAAGATGTCAGCCCCTGCATATTACTTTGGTCAGAAAGAACTAAGTATTACATTCATGAGCTAAAAGTGAAATTCTTACCCCCACTTTTTTGGCATTTCTCGACGTTTTAGGACCTACTGATTCTAAAAAAGCAAAAAAAATGTATGTCTTTCTGCCGGCCGGCCGGCCGTCACAACCGACGAAATCTAGAAAACGGCTGAAGGGATTTTAAAAATTTTGGTTTCTAGAAATAGGTACACTCAATGGTAAGAGCTGAAAAGACGATGTGTTCGATAACTGTACCTGAAGTGTGTCGAAAAAATCGTCAATTGTGTCAAAACAAGGAAATATGCATATATTTTGCTTAAAAAACGTTCATTTTAAGTGATAATGAGTAGGAACAAAGAATGTGGAGAAATCTGGATGGTCGGGATTGGTATCCCAGGTAACAATTTCGCCTAAATTTTTTAAATTATTCCAACTTAACTTGAAAAAGCATTGTGTAAGACCATATTATTCAAGCTTTACCTAAAAAAAGCTTGTAAAAGACTAGATTCACTAAGTTTCTTATATAATTCCTTAAGTAAAGCTTAATTCAATAATAAATATTTAGGGCATATTCAAGCAAATGTTACTCAAGTATAATACCTTTTATAAGGTTTTATTCACATATTACTTTTAAGGTAGTATTCAAGATGTTTTTACTCAAGAATTCTATCCCTTATATAAACCTTTATTAAAGTACAACTTTTAGGAAGAATCCAAGAAGATTCTTACCCAAGGATAGTTCCTTGTATACGACTTTATTTATGTATTATAATTTTAGTAGTATTCAAGAACATTGTTACTCAAGTAATATTTCTTATATGGGCTATTATTTTGAAAACGTACATTTTTTTGTTGATTTTTAAATTTTTGATTTTTAAAAAATCTGAAATTTTGATATATTGTTGGCATTGACAAAAGGAAAAAAGTAATTTCTGCTTTTATTTTTTGAGTACTCTGAATCGGAGTTATGCGCGGTTGAATTTTGAGGCTTTTTCACGTAGTTTTTGGTAATGGTGGCAATGTTTTGTGAATAGGTGCCACAAATTTCATCCGACTTACGTATATTTTTGCAAGTAAAAAGGAAAATAATTGAATAATTGAAATAAGTAAGTTTAAAATTAATAACTTTTCTCTTTTCCGCTAGGCGGCGCGTAAAACCTTGGTTTACTTCAAAGCTCATATCTCAAAAAGTAGGCTTTTTTTTTTTTTGTTTTTCACAAATTTTAAAGTAAACATATGCAGCTATGAAATTGAGAAATAAAAAGTCAGCAATTCAATATGGATTTTTTCTTACGATTTTTTAAAGTTTGGTATATGAAAAATTCACTTGTGTTTTTTTATTAAGTTAATAGTCCTGTACTAAATGTGGATCTAATAAATTAAACATTTCATATTTTAACACCTGCAATAAATTTGAACCATTTTCTGTGCGGCTAAATGGTTAAAAACTTATTAAAAATTAATTTAAGTTAAGTGGTAAAATAAAGGAATTTAAATTATTAAAAGGGTGAGTAAAATGTTTATTCATTTTAAAAAATGTCTATTCAGCCCCTTTTTACTAATTAAAATCTCATTAGAGACTCATAATTTTAACATTTAAAATTTCTAATGACGCCCACAAACGGTTTTTGACCAAATTATACTTGCATCCAATCAAAATATATTAAATTGTACCTACCTAATTTTACCTGATTCTACCTATGTCAAATCTATTTCAAGGGTATATATATATATTGATTGGATTGCCTTATAATCAATTATATTCCAAAATATTTAGAAGACATAACGTTTAGAAAAGATAATAATAGAAATGCCTTTCAAATTGTGCTGTAACTTGTACGGTCTCAAAAATCATCAGCGGACATCAAAAAATGTGAAACTGGTCACACCAGCTGTTATTCAAAAAGCTGCGACCCTAAATTTTACTTTGCGTGATGACCAGTTTATATGTGAAACATGTCGCACTTATATCTATAAAAATAAGGTAAATTTAATTATTTTATTAAAATGAATAAAAATTCATATGCAACTAATATTTTCTATACAGCAGCTTTCATGTTCGGAAACTATCGATAGTGAAATTATTTCTATAAATCATGATGTTGAAAATGTTCCAACGAACGAAAATATTCAAATACCTCCAGCATTTTTAGATCCATCACCAGTTTCGGTTGATACTATATCTCCACCAGTTCCTGAACTACTTAATGACATTTTAGAAGATATTAACAATGTTCTTGGAAGGTTAGCCGAATCTCCTATCAAACAAAATCATATTACAATAGGAAGTTATAAAAAAATTGCAAGTGTCACATCGGCAATAAGTCAAAGAATATTTCAAGTAGATTCAGTTAAAGTGTTATCACCAAACGAGGAATGTGAATATACATCATGGCTTATGAACCTTAAAAAAGAGTTTAAAGATGCCAGCTGTAAATCAAAACAAGTGTTTTTGTTGACAACTCTACCACGTAAATTTTGGTCAAATCAATGTATCCAGGATGAATTTAATGCATCAAGACGACTGGTAGAATTCGCCATGGATCTGTTGGAAACAGTAGGTCCTTACAGTTGGCCTCAAAGCAAACAAGTGCACAGTTTGTCACAAAATATAGTAAAACAAATTCAAACATACTTCTTATCAGAGGAAATTAGTAGAACAATGCCTGGCCTTAAAGATGTTGTTACTATACAGAAGGATCGACAAAAATTAAGAAATCAAAGCGGTTGGTGTTATGGACCCTCACCGACATCTACGAAATGTTCTTGGAAGAAAACAAAGAACTCAAGGATTCCACTGTTTTTTACCGGATAACACTACACCCGATAAAATAATTGCCAAAATGTTTTCTTTTTCTGATGATCATAAATATTTCAATTTAAAGGCAAAAAAAAATATATAAATTAATTTTTTAATGTATTTATTTATAATATTGATTAAATTATAATGTTTATAGGAAAAATATTTTTTTAATGTTTTTTTCTAATGTTAGTGTTGGTGATGTTGAAATTATAACAAAATCTTCGATCATGGGGATCTCCAATTCTTATTCTGAATAAAAACCTGTTTCTCAATCAGAAATACACAAAAAATGGTTCAAATTTATTGCAGGTGTTAAAATATGAAATGTTTAATTTATTAGATCCACATTTAGTACAGGATTATTAACTTAATAAAAAAACACATGTGAATTTTTCATATACCAAACTTTAAAAAATCGTAAGAAAAAATCTATATTGAATTGCTGACTTTTTATTTCTTAATTTCATAGCTGCATATGTTTACTTTAAAATTTGTGAAAAACAAAAAAAAAAAAAAGCCTACTTTTTGAGATATGAGCTTTGAAGTAAACCAAGGTTTTACGCGCCGCCTAGCGGAAAAAAGAAAAGTTATTAATTTTAAACTTACTTATTTCAATTATTCAATTATTTTCCTTTTTACTTGCAAAAACATACGTAAGTCGGATGAAATTTGTGGCACCTATTCACAAAACATTGCCACCATTACCAAAAACTACGTGAAAAAGCCTCAAAATTCAACCGCGCATAACTCCGATTCAGAGTACACAAAAAATAAAAGCAGAAATTACTTTTTTCCTTTTGTCAATACCAACAAAATATCAAAATTTCAGATTTTTAAAAAATAGTTGTTTTTTTTTCGATGTACGTTTTCAAAATAATAGCCCATATACGGCTGTTTTCAATGAATTTAAAGATTTACAACAAATCGATCTGTCAATATTTTTGACAGTTCGTTGTTTAATTCGCGATTGTGTATTTTTTTATTAATACTAAGTTTACACCAGTATCTAATTTGCTACGTATCAAATTTGCTAGCCATTTTCACCATCATACTTTTTAAATTTGATACGGTGATGTAAACTCTTATTAATTAGGTATGACATATTAATTTTTAGCGCGTCCTTTTCATTGTTAATTTTTTGGTTAGGAAAAAATAATTTCCATATATATTTTTTATAAAAAACTGAAAACATTTATTATATTAATGCTAAAATTTATTTTACTTTTAATTTCAGCAAAAAAATCACATCAAACATGAATATATATTTATAAAATAAGTTGATTTATTTTTATTTTAAATGTCATACCTAATTTTTATGTTCACACCGTAAAAATAATACCTATTTGCTACGTACCTAATTTGATACGTAGCAAATCATCCTACCAAATATTTGGTACGTACTTTTTTGATAACTGTTTACATCGACCATAGTCGACCTATTAAGTATAGTATGTACCTATTAGATCCTGGTGTAAACTTAGTATAAATCACGTATCGATGTGTTTAAAAAGTTGATAAACCTTTAAGAACTTTAACAAACTATTATTAATTAATACAAAAGATTATTTCAAATGGTAGACATATTTTCGTCAATGGAAATTTGCAATTGCCATTATTCCGCAACCATTTAATCAAACGTTTCTGATGATGGTTTATAAATTGATTAAGATTTACCATTTCTGATGATAGTTTATATAATGATAAGAGTTGGTCAACAAATAAATAAACTGATGATAATTTGTCATACAATTCATTTTTGTATTAAATGTATGTAATCGCCATATTGTGCGCAATTTGCTTGGAAAAAAATTATATCAAAACTTGCAACAAATTGCAACTGACTTATGGAAAATATAACGTAAAACGTTTATTTAATATGGTCATTTAACATTTATTTATTAACCAGCTAAATTGTGCAACTGCAAGTAATGCCAATCCCAGCATACTATACCCCTTACGAAGCTTGAGTAACACTTTTGTTCTGTATTCAGTAACGTTTTATTCCTGTCGTGGAAATTGATTTAATGAACAAGTGCGTAAGGGTAAACGATGAGGAAGAGGGTCTGTGTTCAATTCCTGCCAGGCACGTTTTTATTTATGAATTTTATTTTCCTTTTTTTATTTTATTTTTATTCTTTAATCATTTTTAATCGTACAATTGAATGGAAACACATGCGTAGATATCGTATATGAATATGCAAAATTATTTTCATTTCGAGATTGCCCTCAATCATAACCAATATTATTTTTAACAAAAACCCATATATTCTCATTTTACGAAACCATTAGTACACTTTTATATGCATTCCTAATCAAAATGTTTGAATAAAAATTAATTCATAGTCGTGGTTTGGTAGTGGTCCGAAACTTGAAATGTGTACAAATAATTTGTTAAACAATAGTGATTAAGTTTCAATTTTCTTTATGACAGCTGCTAAATAGAGAAGTGGATAGCGTTCGGTCCTGGAGAATCAAAGGTTACGAGTTCGATCCCTGCTACAGGCGTTTGTAAAGATGCGAAATGTGTAAAATAAATTGTAATTTCCGATAAAAGATTAACTCAATAGCAGCAATATACAAAAAAAAAGGAATTTAATGCGCCAATTAGCCAAAATAACTAAAAGAAACAATCACCAATTTTTTTTTCAGTGGAATCGCTTCTTGAATAGGCACTGAGTAATTCTCTTGAGAAAAGATTTACTCAAGCACTTTATTCAAGTAACATTTTGACAGTATTTGAATAAGCCTTGAATAACAACTTATGTACCACTTTATTCAAACACTTATATAAAACATGTATAAAGCATTATATATGTCTTCTTGAATAACGAATATTTTTTCATACGCCTTTTCTCCTTGAGTAGAGCTTGTATAAAACTTTTATCATGCATAGTTCAAGAATTTTAAATTTCCCCTTCCATTTTAAATTTCTCTTTTAAAGCTTTACTCAACGATTACCTAGGTTAAATTGTTACCTGGGATGTGAGATCAAAAACTAGATTATTGCATTATAAGATTGTCAAAAAAATGCTGTTAAGTCAAAAGAAAGATTTTTATTTATTTTTTACCCAATTTTTTTGGAAAAAAATAAAATTAATAATTTGTTTGAAATGAAATTTTATTATTATTATTGAGAATTATGGCATTTTGGGTTTGTCAAAAAAATAATGTCAAGTGAGTCAAAAAATGATTTCATTTATTTTTTAGCCAATTTTTTGGAAAAAAAATGTAGCTGTTTTTATGACGTAAATGTAATTGAACATGAAATTGGACATGGAAATTTTTGAATTTGTTATAGTTTTTGAAATATTTTTGGAATTTAGAAAAAAGTTTGTATATTTGATTTTGTAATAATTTTTGCAATATTTTTAGAATTTTGGAAAACGTTCTAATTTTTGTTTTTGTAATAATTTTTGGAATATTTTTAGAATTTTGAAAAAAATATTTTTGAATTTAATATATAGTTTTAGAATTTTGAAAAAAGTTTCAATTTTTGATTTTGTAAGAATTTTTGTAATATTTTTAGAATTTTAAATAATTTTAAATTTTTGATTTTATTATAATTTTGAAAAAAGTTTAAAAGAAAAAGTTTAAATTTTTGATTTCATTCTAATTTTCTAAATTTTTTTAGAATTTTGAAAAATTTGAATGTTATATATATTTTTAGAATTTTGAAAAAAAAGAAAAAGTTTAAATTTGATTTTTGAAAAAAAGTTTTAATTTTTGATTTTGTAAGAATTTTTAGAATATTTTTAGAATTTTGAATAATTTTAAATTTTTGATTTTATTATAATGTTGGAAAAAGTTTCAATTTTTGATATTGTAATAATTTTTGCAATATTTTTAGAATTTTGGAAAAAGTAAATTAAAATTTTTGAATTTTTAAGAATTTTTGGAATATTATTAGAATGTAGAAAAGTTTAAATTTTTGATTTTATTCTAATTTTTGGAATATTTTTAGAATTTTGAAAAAAAAAAAAAATAGAATTTTTTAATTATATATACATTTTTATAATTTTGGAAAAAGTTACAATTTTTGATTTTGTTATAATTTATGCAATATTTTTAGAGTATGCAATATTTTAGATAAAAGTTTTAATCTTTGATTTTGTAATAATTTTTGAAATATCTTTATGTGTTAGTTTTGTAATACATATCTAAACAGAGATAAAAAAATACATGTACTTTAACAAAAAGCTATGTTTAGTATGCATGGCTGCCCAAAACTAAAAACCATGTCCTCATAAAAGTTTTTTGCCGAAAACTATATCACAATCCTTAACCCACACCGAAGTCTTGATATCTCAGAGCTGTGAGATTTCAGTCCTACCATATCTTTACAGTTGTATTCACTCAGTTTTCTTTCATCGATTTTAGAGAGTTTATTTTCAAGAAGAGGAAAGTGGTTTAACATTTTTGTAGTTAAATCGCCTTAAAAAGCTAATTTTTTTAATAAAACTCAGAATCGTTTGAATAAGATCAGTCTTCTTGACTAAGATCTTCTTGAAAAAATTTGCTGATAGATGGGGAAATAGTTAATTTTTTGTTTGTTTTGATTAACGAAAGTTATTCCATTTTTCGATATTTTGGATTAAGAGCTAGTAATTTACTGGTAATTTAATTACAATGTTAATAAATTTTTAAATGTTGTTAAATTTGTTCATTTCTTTTCGAGAGTCGCACTCGTTCTTTCAATGGCCGCAATTTGGCCATGTGTGCTATATACACTATGTTAAGTGGTGTAGTGGTTAGCAAGCTGACTAGACTTGAATTCGATGGACAGCTGGGTTCAATTCCCATTCCGATTCAAGTTTTATAAGCACTAATACTGCGGCATTCTAATTAACTGATAGTCAGCCAATATAGTTGATTAATTGGTAAAACACACTAGGGCTCATCACCTACAAAAAACTAATCGATTAAATTAATTTTTCAAGTAAAACTAGACTATAAACTTAAGAGACTTGAAAATGAATAAAATTGAGCAAAATTTGTTGACAGCCTACATAAACGGTACAAAAAATAAACAAAGAGATTTGTGTTATCTTCAAATGCAGGCTATAACGCGACCAGTTTGAAAAAAAAAATTGATGGGTTGAATTCGTGACCAATTTGACAAAACATTGTCGGTTCTTATAGGCAGCAGAAATTACAATTCTGAAATTTGTATGAGTTAACAACATGCACAGGCTAGGCTAGGGAGGACGGATCGGTTAGGATGAGAACTTTATTTATTCAAAAAAAGAAATTTCGTCCGTCCAAATCGGGCTTAAAATTTTCTATCTGTAAGTGATGATTCTGATAATTTGGCTTTGTGCGAACTCACAAATATTTGACAGAACAAAGTTTTTAGTGAAGGTGAAATTTGTAAAAACAAAATTTTGATATAAGGTGAAAAACTTCTTAATATTTATGTTTGCCGTTAATAAATATATATATAATATACATATATACTAATATAAAAATTACTTTGGCACTTAAAAAACTTCTCTAATAAAATGTTGTTCCTTCTGAAGTAATTTGTTATGCTGTCCTGTCATAATTTGATGATGCTAAATAGCTATACCAAATTTTGTGACGTTTCGTTATGGTGAATATAAATTCCAAAAGACAAAATTTTGACAATTAATAGTTGTCATCTGTCATTATTTCGTGAGTTCGTACAAAGCCTTTGTACTTGAACTGAAGCTAGAACAATTTGAAAACAAAAACTGAAAGGCAATACACTTATGTCGATATCAACCAGAATGGTAAGAAATAAATGGAAAAAAAATGACGAGACGACACTACATGAGCTAGACGTAACAATTACAGCGACCAACTTATACAAAACATGTATAAGGCTTATAGCTGTACAAAGAACTTGTTTGTTTTATAAAGTGCCTTAAAAACTTTGTCGGTTAATAAATTAACACCCCGTTAAGGAATGAGAACGTTAGTCACACCTGTTAGTTAACCTATAAAATTTTAAACAAACACGACATCAACTTAATTGTTTTAATTTTATAATCCATAAGGAGACATACATGTGCACTATATTTAATTACAATCATCTATATGCAAGATTTTATTGTACAATAAAATTATAGATGAAAATTGACACTTACAAGATTACTGTAACTTGATCTTCTAGGTATCAAAAACAAAGAAAATAAATTAAATTTTTGAATCATAACAATAAAATAAAATAGCTTTTCTTAATCAAATTCTAAGTACAAACATATCCAAATTCAAAACTAATAACCAAAAACCCAAAATTAAGAAGCAAATGAAATTGAGCTATCAATAAATTAAATTGAAATCTTTTCTAAAATGTTGTTCAAAGAATAAGCAAGTCCTATAAAAATAACAAAAAAAAAACTTATTCTTTAGGAAGTCTTGTCAACATAATTATGTAAATTTTTCTTTAAATCGACGACTACTCGTATGTATTTGTAGATTACTTTATTTAAAATTTATTTCTAAATTATTCAATTGACAGGAAAACTAATCAAAATAACAAAAACAAATAATAATAATTTTATCTATTTATGTAACGATTATTTATTTTTGTTATTTTAAAAAGAAACTTCAAAAAAATAAAAACAAAACAAACTTTTAAAAAAAAATCGAGATTTAAGATTATAGTTTTATGATACTGTTGAGATTTTATCATAAATCAATGAATCAAATTGATTTTTTTTGTATAACTTTGTTTTACGTTTATTTATAGTTTCAATAATTGTTGAAATTGTTTAAGATTTTGGTTGTCACCATAAATATTTGAATTGGTAACTCATTTTGAGGTTGTATATTATTGAGGCGAAATGGTTACATATCGTTTGAGGTAGTTTTTTATAAACTACTCCTGGGGTACTAATCAGTTTCAATTTCAATTCCAATAATGTTCCAAATCTATGTAACTGATCGCACTAAATTTTATATTTTTAAAAGGTTGAAACGATTGGAGTTTTATAAAACAAACATACGGAATACCTGACCACGGAAATCTCTTATTTATCACAAATAAAATTAAAAAACTTTGTAATAAATACATGATGAAAATAATTTAACACAACAAAATTATTTAAATTAAAATATGTACATAAGCTTACATTGTTAAATATTGATTGTTGATCCGCTATAAACTGACATTTCACTTGTTCCAAACTACAATCCACCGTTGCCGATTGATTACAATATTGAGCCTCGCTGAATATTGAGCCTCGCCACATAATTTAAAATCATTATCAGTTTCATTTTCATCCATCCATAAAAACAGAATCAATAATTCCAAGCCCAATAATTCCTCAATAATTTCTAAGCTAATTTTTTTAGTTAACAAATCAATTTAACTTTATTGACTCAACAAAAAATTGAGTTATGTCAATTCTCAACATTTAATAAAAAATAATTAAAATTAAATTAATAAAATTAAATAACACAAACAATTTTTTTAATTAAAACTAAACTAAGGCATATCACAATTAAAATGTGTTATATATTTGTGTTCATTTTACGTAATTTAATCTGTTCGATCAAAATGATCAAGCAGAGTCAGTAAGTAAGTTTTGCAGTTTTTTGTTTCTTTTCTATTGTCTCTTTCATCGTATAAAAATTATACATTTAAACTTCTCACGAAACAACTTCATTACAAACAAAACAATTGAACAGATGTATTCATCTACATGTAATACTATGAATAAACCTACATAGCAAAAACCTCTATGCAGACACAAACAAGTATTATTAATTAGTATGGAGTGCAATTAACTTAAAAAAATATAAAAATATTATTGCTATATATAAAAGCATTTAAGTCTGTTTCATTTTAATGGCCGGAATTGAAATAAATTGGGAAATTATTAGCGAATTTCTTTATCTATGAATATTCTTACTTTTAGAGAAGTATTCGAAATAGTCAGTCGTTACAGGTTGCTCAATTTAAGATTGTTTTTGGTAAAAACTTTGTTAATTCCAATCATGATGTCCCACATCCACAGAATGACGCAAAATTTAACTTGATTTAATTTAATTTAAAACTGCTTTTAGGGTAAGCTTCCAACGATTTGGGTCAAAATTTCAAAATTTTCAACAGCGTGTCATGATCAAGGAATGTTACATAACTAAGATCCAGGGTGCTCTCTAGTTCACTTAATATGAGTTCATCCGCCAGAACGTCTAAGATATCACCTTGACTATGGTGATATCTCACTGCTGTTTACAATTGTATGTGATATCTCACGTTAGCTTGAATGTATTAATTAACTAAATTTTAAATTTTAAATTTTTTCTTTATTTAATTCCGGCTCGACTCATGATTCAAACCAGCGTCCTTTGGGCGAATGTTTTTTAGTTAACAATTAGAATTGCTCGACCACCGAGAGAACTTCAAATCAATTTTATTGTTTATTTTGTTTGTTTATTTTTATGCCCTATTAAAAAAACAATGAACAATGCTATATGCAAAAAATGGATTAGTGTTTTTAATTAAATTTTTTTGAATTATTTTTTTATTGAGCTTTAATTTCAAAATGGCGCTATAAGTTCACGATATTTTCTGTGCTAAAAAATGAAGCAGGCTTATATATAAAGGGTGTTTTGTTGTAAGCTTGGTTTAATCAACATTCATATCAGGTGTACAGAAGATCGATAGAAACGACGTGTATTTTTTAAAAATTAACTTTGTAGCTGAAATCCATTTGAAGACAGGTCAAAATCTTTCACAATAACCGCATTTTGGATCAACTGTATATTCCTTGTCACATTGACATCAAATTCGATTTAATTCCTTCAGCTAACTCTAATGATCCTAACGAGTAGAAAACTAAGAGTTGCTTGTACGCCATTCTAATCGAAATGAATGCATAGAATTTTTATTGTGTTCTCATAGACCAAGATTTTCACTATATATTGAAATGCATGGCACAAATCATGTGCCATACTATTACGATTCTACATAATCGCAATATAAAAATATAAAATAAAATTGTATTCAACCTCAATTTCCCGAATAAAATATTTCAAATCTAAAATCAAAGTCACACGAAAAACGGACAAAGAAGAAAATAAAATAATAAAGAATTTGTGGAGCTCCAGAATTTCTGGAGCTTTCTTTGTAAAGAGAGCCTGGAATTTTTGAGAAATTTTGCAAAATTTATTTTATTTTAGACTGTGATAATGTAAAGTTAAAATATGGAGGGGTTGAAATCTCAAGCTCTGAGATATCAAGGCTTTGGTCTGGATTAAGGATTTTGATATAGTTTTCGACAAAAAACTTTTATGAGGACATGGTTTTTAGTTTTTGGCAGTGATGTATATCAAACATAACTCTTTGTTAAAGTACAAGTATTTTTTTATCTCTGTTTAGAAATTTATTACAAAACTAACACGAAACGTCAATATGTTGTCGGAAAATTATAACAGATCATAAATTAAGATAACTTAGTGAAAAGATTATACAATCAGCAAACTACTCAAAAACCTCTCCATTTAGCGTTTCGAGAAAATATTTCAAAATCACAAATGCATATTTCTTTCAAAACTAAATAAAATCAAAAATTTAAACTTTTTTCAAACAAAGTTCTAAAAATATTCCAAAAATTATTACAAAATCAAAGATTAAAACTTTTTTCAAAAATTCTAAAAATATTGCATAAATTATAACAAAATCAAATATTGAAACTTTTTCCGAAATTATAAAAATTATAATAAAATCAAAAATTTAAAATTTTTCAAAATTCTAAAAATATTCCAAAAATTCTTACAAAATCAAAAATTTAAACTTTTTTCAAAATTCTAAAAATATATATAAAATTCAAGAAATCTATTTTTTTTTTCAAAATTCTAAAAATATTCCAAAAATTAGAATAAAATCAAATTTTTAAACTTTTTCTAAATTTTAATAATATTCCAAAAATTCTTAAAAATTCAAAACTTTTTCCAAAACTCTAAAATATTGCAAAATTATAACAATATCAAAAATTTAAACTTTTTCCAGAATTATAAAAATTATAATAAAATCAAAAATTTTAAATTTTTCAAAGTTCTAAAAATATTCCAAAAATTCTTACAGAATTAAAAATTGAAACTTTTTCAAAATTCCAAAAAAAAATAGTTCAAAAACTATAACAAATTCAAAAATTTCCATGTTCAATTATATTTACGTAAACAAACAGCTAAATTTTTGTTTGCCAAAAAATTATCTAAAAAACAAATGAAATCATTTTTTTGATACACAAAAAAATATTGTCATTTTTTTGACAAACTTATAATGCCATAATTTTCAATTATAATAATAAAATTTCATGTCATACAAATAATTAATTTTGTTTTATTCCAAAAAATTTGGTAAAAAATAAATAAAAATCATTCTTTTGACACACTTGACAATATTTTTTTGACAAACTTATAATGCAATAATCTAGATTGTGGTCTCACATACCAATTCCGACCATCAAGATTTTTCTAAATACAATGTTCCTCAATCGCCACTCGGCGATTTTTTTGACACACTTCCGGTACAGTTATCGAATACATCGTCCTTTCGGCTCCTCTTTCCATTGAGTAAAGCTATTTTTAGAAAAAAGAATTTTTGAAATCCGTCCAGCGGTTTTCTAGAATTCGTAGGTATATTTAATAAAATCTGTTTTTTTTGCTTAATAATCAGTGATCGAACCCAGAAGAATATTTGGGAATTTGTCTATTATTGTTCCTGAAAAGACGTGAAAAGAGAAACAAAATTATTGAAATATTGGTTATCTATGAAAGGCAGACCGCTATTTTGTTTAACAAATCTACGTGCTTTGACTCTAAGCTAGAATTATAATTGTATCTAAAACAATAAAACATATAAACAGCAATAATATCATCATTCCTGCGTGGACACTTTGACCACGTACGGATACATGTTAATGCTAGATTATTTAGTAGATTTTTTAATTTAGAAAAATCCAAATTAGCTGTCATTAGACGAAAAAGATTTCTTTGGTATGGCAAAGAGTTCGCTCAAAACCGCTATCCATAAATTAGAACTAGACTAATGCATTGAATGTTGGAATATATTGACTGGCACTTAAATTAAAATTTGCTGCAAATTTTATCTTAAAGCACACAGTACTGCAGTTAGAAAAAAAAGTTTCTGCAATGCGGATGACTTTAAAACTCAAAAACACGAACAATGATTAATCA
>OY856186.1:457886560-457980991 GCA_963693315.1 Diogma glabrata | reverse complement strand
TGATCACATAAACTTACTTTATAGTATACTACAAACTATTATTATATTTTCAATAATTAATGTTTTTTATCGAATACCGTAAAGAAACTTGAAAATTAAAGTATTCAGTTTAAAAAAAAATAAATATTTAATTGTATTTTTAAGGGTTGTTCTCATTACTTTTTCCTGTTTTTTTTAATGTATAAAAAAGAGCGAACCTTTCTTTATACATGAACATTTAAATCCATTCAAAAATACGCTCCAAAGTATATATAAAAATGTTTATTTGAAGTCGGTTTAGAAATTGTCATAAAAACCTATTTTGTCCTTAATTGCATTAGTTTGGGAGATAGATAATATCGTATCCATAATTCCTAGCCATAAAATTATTTACCTGTTATTTAAGTTAAATTTTGTCAGGTGTTTCATGAAATAACTTAAATTTAACCTAAATTTTTTCACGTATTTTATTTAACACATGTAAATTATCTAGCTATTAAGTGGAAAATTGATCATATAATTCTTATCTAGAATAAATGTATTCAAGCTACAATATCTGACTTTGGCAGAATAAATTCATGTATATTTCATGTAACAGCTGAATACAAAACTAAGCAAGTGCAAATTATATGTAATTTTACTGTACCAAAGTCAGATATTGTAGTTATTACAATATCAAGTTATTATTTTTTTCATGAGAATTACATGTAGTTGAACCATCCATTTTTCTTTAACCTTACTTTATTATCGGGCTGTCATTCTACCATAAAAAAGCTTAAAAATAATATTATAAGAAACAAAATTTTTAAAAAAATGAATGAAAAAGCCATTCTTAAACCCTATTCTTGTTTACTAAATTTTATTATTTTTATTTTTACTAAATACGCGTTTTGAAAGCTAAATTTGAAAGTAAGATACATTCCATATTTCCATTATATACCGGTGGTTTAATAAAAACCCATTTTTAAAAATTAATAATCTAACTACAGCAAATTATAAAATATAAAGCAAAATGAATGAATCCAATAAAAGAATATCCTTCAGTCATAAATATAGTTTATGTTTTACTGATTTATTATAAGTCATTTAGACCTTAGTTACCGAAATAATAATGACGTTCTTAATTCCCAAGGGAATTATAAGAGGGAGTTATGGATTCATAATAGACCAAGTCTTCATTATAAATTTTTGTTTTGTTTATTTATAAACAACATTATTTACATAAAGCCATAGTAACGAATAACAATACCCCAGTAATACAATTTGAAATGAAAAATAACTAACTTGATCAATTAAAACGAAAAATCATCCTATCAAATACTTGATAAAAATAAATGTTTTAGTTTAATAAATGTTTTAGGTAGTAAAACATAAAATTATTTATGTATCACGTGAATTATTAGATATCAATTACCTTGTGAAACCTACTAACCCTCGGGCCAGAGGCCCTCGTGTAGTAAACGTTTCCCTCGGTAATTAACATTCTTATAATTCCCTTGATACCTAAATAACTATTAGGTGATTTATTTATTGGGTGGAATGCATAAAACTTAGTAACTAGGTTTTTTTAAGTGTTTACTAGTTTTATTATATATAAAAAACTTAGCAAACACTTTAAAAACCTAGTTACTAGGTTTTATGCATTTCACCCATTATATGTTGTTCGGCGGTCTTTTAATTATTAGGTTAAATAAACTAGATTTTATGTTTCCTTCTTTATTGTT
Organism: Diogma glabrata; assembly: GCA_963693315.1. Lineage (NCBI taxonomy): Eukaryota > Metazoa > Arthropoda > Insecta > Diptera > Cylindrotomidae > Diogma > Diogma glabrata. The sequence continues at coordinate 457,979,288 of OY856186.1, read as the reverse complement.
CATCAGGTTCAACAGTTCATTGTTCATCCAATGGTAAATTTTCAATGCCAGCCTTGTTCAACAATTTCAGTGGTTGTGACAACGCTGTTAATGAAATCTTGTTTTGCAAAGCCCATTGCCCCAGTTCGTTCAACAGATCTATTTTAGTTTGAGTGTTATGCTCATATTCCAGGTGTTCGCGCATTAATTCCTCAGCAATATCTGCTTCTGATAACAAAAATTCAGCATTTTCACCAACTTGGGATGTACAATCATCTGGCATATCATCGTCACACTCTACATTTTCATCACAAGTAACACTAACGGGGATGGCATTTTTGATCATAGCATTTTCTGCTGGCAAATTATTTTCAAAAATGGCATTCAGTTGTTGTGGCGGTGGCCGATCCATTTCTTCATCCGTGGACACATTTGATGCATCAAATCGTGCTTCGAATTCGGCCGCTTTCTTCCGCCGCATTATGTAGTATCGACCGTTTTTCAGAGGCATTTTTTACTATTCAAAACAACGTTAGTGAGAGAAATATATAATAAAGACTGCATCCGAGCGATTTGATCAATATACTGCGCACTAATAATAAATGTCATCGGGAGGTGAAAACGAGATTTGCTATAAATCTTTATGGATACTTATAAACACATATACTTATTATATGTATTATATGAAAAAGACAGCAAAAATTTAGTTAACCTTCGTTCACTAAACCAAATTAAATGCAATATTACATGAAAAACTCGACCTATTTAACTTAACAGCAGTCTGAGAATTTTTTTAAAGTTGCAATGTTCCGTAGTTATGTTAATTTTAAGCTATAGATTTAACTTATTTCATGAAATAACTGTTGCAATGTCAGCTAAATTACCGCTAGCTAAACAACAGGTAATAAGTTAAATACATGTATTAGATACACTTTGGTAGCTTACATTTTCACTTAATACATGAAATAAATGTACTATCTGTATTACATGATTTTTTTTACTTAAATTTGTATACTTAATATGTTAAATTTACCTATTAACTTATTTTTTTACACCAAAAACATATTAACTTTAATTTTCGACTAAAAATACGTGTACACTAATTAGCTGAAACAGTCATCTATTACCTTTTTCCACATGTTTAACCAAACTTTTACTTAAATTTAGCCAAATCCCAAAATGGTTCACCTAAATTTCACTAAGTGTGCTGGCTGGGCAAAATATGGAAAAATGGGATAACTTTCGTTAATTAAAACAAACAAAAAAGTCCAAGCGGCACGTATATCCGCTAGAAATAGGTAGATTTCGAGATCAGACAGTTTTGTGTGCAAGTAGAATCTGATGTATCAGATTAGTTTAAACAACACAAACTAATTCCAAACAGATATCGAATAAATTTTAAAAAGAAAATTAGCTACATATGTATAAGCAAAACTATATCTATCCAATTTTGCAACAAACAATTATCAAATCTACCACAGAATATGTGTGTGACAATTTATGACACAAACCTACGCTATATCATGTGTCGTCCAATTACTGCAAAATATCAAAATAGTTTATTTCTAAGAAAAAAAAATTAATTTCTTCTATTCAAACATTTTTATTTTTTTTTCATTGACTGTTATAAGGTTTTTGCAAATTGTAGTTATGGAGTGTTGCAAACTTTTTTGTTGAAGCCAGCAAGTCAAAAACCTTTAACTGCAGAGGTTTATATTTATAAGAAACGGGTTAAAATGTTTCCACAAATTCTAAATTTATGAAGTTTTTAAAAATATTAGTATTCAAACGGCCGTTATAACGGATTAAAAAAACGAATTTTTTTTCTAGTATAAAGCCTCTGGTTATTTAACCATGTGTCAGATTTTTCTGATTTACTAACTTGTCCAAGATATTAATAAAACACACATGTTTACGCAAGGTTTTTTGATCTGGCTCAACAAATGCGACCGTGAGAGTGCCGGTTGATTCAAACGCATTTTGTGTTTTACAAGCTTTTTTGTTGGAGCCGCTCACTCAGAAACCTCCAACTGCAGAGGTCTTTTTTTTTTAAAGAAACTGATTAAAAAGGTTTCAAAGATTCTAAATTTATGAAGTTTTTAAAAATATTAGAATCTAAACGGCCTTTATAACGGATCTAAAAAACAGTTTTTTTCTAGTATAAAGCCTCTAGTTTCTTAACCATATGTCGGATTTGGCTGATTTACGAACTTGTGCAAGATATTAATAAAACTCACATTTTTAGAAAAGGTTTTTTGATCTGGCTTCACAAATGCGACCATGAGAGTGCCGGTTGTTTCAAAAAAAAATTATTTTTTGCAAATTTTTTTGTTGGAGCCGCTCACTCAGAAACCTCTAATTGCAGAGGTCTATTTTTAAAATAAATTGATAAAAAAGATTTCAAAGATTTTAAATTTGTTAGCTTTTTAAAAATATTAGTATCCAAAGGTTTTAAAAAATCAATTTTTTTTAGAAAAAATGCTCTAGTTCCTTAACCACGTGTCGGATTTCGCTGATTCACGAACTCGTCCGAGATATTATTAGAACACACATGTACAGAAAATTGTTTTGATCTACCTCAACAAATGCGACCGTGAGAGTGCCGGTCGTTTTCGTTATATCTCATATCATATCGTGTATATATAATTTTTTTTTTTATTGTTTTTTTCGTCTCCGCTTATCATATATAGTCGTTCGGCACAAAAATTTATCCGAAATTCCGAGATGAAGCCCATTGCAATAGGTAGATTTTTATATGAACACCGAAAGAAAAAATCTTGCTTGATTCAAACATGTTGCATTGTTAATCGAAAATTAAGTGAAAATTGGGGAACTAAATACGTTAGTGATTGTATCAACCAACGCTCCGTATTTAAACTAACAATTTAACCGTTGTTGATATATTTTTTTATAAGTATCACAAACATATTGATTTAACCATGTTTGTAGTTGAGTCAGTTATGATTTAATTTTCAATTGACTACAAACGTGGTAAATTAAAAATTAGACTAAAAATAGTGATATTGAATACGTTTGTGATAGAATCAAGCAATACGCCGTATTAAATCTTTTGGTTTGGTACATCTTTGTTTTGTTTTGCTGCTATCGATGTTTGTATGGGTTCGTTTTTTTCGTAAATATAATATTTGAAATTTTTTATATTAGAAGTATGTATTTCGCATCAATCCCGACAAACATTTTTATGCATAAAGCTAGCGTTCGTATGTTTACGTTCTAAATAGGAAATGTATGAGTGTGATTTTGTTTGTAAAGGATGCGTCCATTTTTTCGCCATTTTTTTAATGATACGATTTAAAAGACCAAACATCAGAAATCAAAAAATTTAAATATTTGAATTATGTGTAGAAAATTATACTAATTTTCTATAATTTTCTGATTATTATGAAAAATTAAATTAAAATATCGATAAATGGACATGAACAAGACAAATAAAAAATATTAAAAAAATATAATAATTTTTTTAAATCACCAAATTAATTATAGAAAGGGCCTGTTTCATTAACGATATTTTTGTTATAACATTGACTGAAAAATTTCTTTCGCACATAATTTATATGCAATAATATGGAAATTATTTAAATCAATTAAACACATCTAAATTATTTCCTAAAGTAAAATGTTAAATAAAACCAGCCATGTTAAAATATATAAAAACTTTTTATTTTTCTATTCTTTTGTTTATTACTTTTCTTTATTTTGTTTATTAGTTTCTTTTCACCTAGTTTTTATTTTAACGAACACAGTAATTTTCAAACAAAAACATGAACAAAACGAACTGAAAAATATGAACAAGAAAAATTGATCACGCCGTGGTTGATTTAAATAATGAAAATTGTTACGTTTTTTAAATAAATTGACAATGCTACATTGGTTAAAATAACCACGTTCGTATTAGACGCAAAATCAAACAAGCTTTGTAGTTGATTCTACCAACGTTTTTTTTTCGGTGAAATTTACCTAAAATTAACTACTTCCCCACCTATCAGCAAATTTTTTTAAAGAAAAACACTATCCGGAATTAAAGGATGATCAATGCATTAATGACTGCGTATTCTTAACTGATATAATGTAGAATCTGCAGTTCCCAACCTAGCATTACAAGGAAAAGATAAAGTTGTTACTGATCGTATTCAAACGATTCTGAGTTTTATTAAAAAAATTTAGCTTTTTAGCGCGATGTAACTACAAAAATGTTAAACCACTTTCCTCGTTGGAAAATAAACTCTCTAAAATTGATGATAAAAACTGAGTGAATACAACAGTAAAATATGAAGGGGCTGAAATCTCAAAGCTCTAAATATCAAAACTTTGGTCTGGTTAGGATGTTTATAAAGTTTTCAGCAAAAGACTTTTATGAGCACTTGGTTTTAGTTGTGGGCCGCGATGTTTCTTCATAAAAAAAATGTTTAATATACATCGTTTAGAAGTTTATTACAGAACTAACACGAAACATCAGTAGGGGAAATATGTACAAAATGCCCAACGGGTAAAATGGGTCCTCTTTAAATTTCCATCTAGCAGGCATTCCATCTACTTTTCTCTAGTGTTATCAGAATTGAAATAAAAAATGCCACCAGAAGTGGTAAAAATGTTATGAAGATTTTTGTCGTTTAAACCCTGGTTTTTGACATTGTTACTCGAGGTCATTTGATGTTAAAAGTTAATGTGGATTCTTTTATGTTACTATATAAGTTTTAGTGGTATATATTATCCTATATTTATTAAAAACATAGAGTACTCGCCTGCGTACATCCAATATAAGAAAATGTGAGTAAAAATTGTTTTGCATTATTAAATATTTTGATAAATAAAAAATAAAAAAATTTGAGGTTAAACGGGCCCTCTTTCAAGGGGTAAAATGAGCCCAGGCTAAAGAAAACTTTTTTCAAAATAATATTTGATTTTTTTTTACAGATGCCGAGAAATTACGTGAGAAAAACAAATCGTCAATCTTGGAGTGAAAATAACATGATACGCGCTATTGAAGCTGTAAGAAAAAAACAAACGGGCTTGAAAATCAGCCAGAATGTACGAGATTCCAAGAACGACACTTCAAAGGCGTGTTAAGACACAGAGTGTAGAAAAAACACTCGGACGTTACAGATGCATTTTTACTCCGCGACAGGAAATGGAAATCTTAGATCATCTTCTACAAGAAAACAACATCAATCATCCATTCGATAAACTAAAAGGGTTGGCTGGCAAGGACTGGCTAGCAGGATTTAGAACAAGACATCCAAACATTAGATTGAGATCCCCTGAAGCAACATCGATTTCTCGTGGGCAAGGTTTCAATAAGCCTGTTGTTTCAAACTTTTTTGAGATCCTAGTTAATGTCCAAGAGAAGTCGAAATTCAAACCTGCCCGTATCTTCAACGTGGATGAAACGGGAATAACCACGGTATGTTTCATTTTCTACGAAAATGTGTGTAGACGTACACAATACATATAATAAATTTATTAAATAATTTTTATTTTTTAGGTTCAATCAAAATCATCCAAAGTGTTTGCATTAAGAGGACGAAAGCAGGTGGGAAGTCCAGTGGCGTATCCAGGATTTTTTTTGGGGGGGTGCATTTTTTTAAATTAAATAATAAAAACTATGTACGCAAATTTGCATTTATTTCTTTTATAATATTTGATATGTATCACTACAATATAATTGCTTTTGAATATATTTTACAAACAAATGTTTAATTTTCGTTTATTCTTTTGCAAAATATTTAGCACTTTTTCTTCATCTACTTTTATATTCTTGTATTTATAAAGTAATGAAAGGCCGTTCAATCTGTTTTCTGAAGTAGAATTTCGCAAGTAGCTTTTTAAATATTTTAAAATTGAAAATGAACGTTCTGAAGTGCATGTCGTGACGTCACTAAAATTTTTAATAATTTAAAAACATTGGGATAAAGTACTGAAGTGAAGAAAAGTACTGAAGTCACATCTGAAGTGATTCAATAGCATAATTATGGTGTTGATTTTGGCCTTTTAAGAGGGTGCATATGCACCCTCGCACCCCCCCTGAATACGCCTATGGGGAAGTCTCACCTCTGCTGAACGAGGAGTTTCAACAACAGCAGTTATTTGTGTTTCGGTCTCCGGTAATTTTATTCCATCAATGTTAATTTTCGCTCGCCAAAGAATGAAACTAGAACTACAAGACGGAGCTCCTCCTGGTACACACTTTGCTTGTCATTAATCAGGGTGGATGCAAACTGAACTTTTTTCAGAATGGTTTAATCATTTCGTAAATAATGCAAAACCAACAGAAGATGATCCAGCGTTATTGATTTTGGATGTTCACACGTCACACACCCGCAACTTGAATTTTATAAATATGGCTAGAGAGAATTTTGTGACAGTTATTTGCCTACCTCCGCACTGTACATATACAAGCTACAGCCTCTGGGTGTCAGTTTTATGGGACCACTTAATACATTCTTCGTGCTGGGAGATCAATTTCACAGTTTCAAATATCTGCTTTATTCGGTGAAGCTTATCTCAAAGCCTCAACTCCTTTGAATGGCATAAATGGATTCAAAAGAACAGGAATATATCCCCTAGATGTGAATATTTTCCAAGATGATGAATTCACTGCAACTGAAACGACAGATCATGTTACTGGGAATAATGACCCTGAACTCTCTCACATTGTTGGGGAAAACCAAAATGTGAGCGCTGCATCTGAGAGGCCCTTAGCTAATATCAGTTCTCTACAAAACACTATCACACAAAACACCACTCATCTTGATAATGCAAATCTTCAGATGGTGTCAGATAAAATAAATTTTGCACATAATACAGTAACCACTATTCTTGACACTACCGAACTTCATGTGAATCCAATAATTTCGTCTCAAGCTGAACAATTTGATGGGTCCAACCTAATGCCAAAAACAACAATTGCTCAAATTGTTCAGACTCAACTGCTATCTCTACCAGAACCTGACTTAGTAAACGCCAAAACTGCTCATACTTTCATTAATTCAACCTCGCAAAGATCAGTCAGTGGTGAAAATGTAGAGCCCTCAAATCCAATCATCCGAATTCAATATTCAATACCAGTCAATCACTCACATTATTTGTACATCTACATCATTCATTAACGTCAGTCCGAAAAATATTCTTCCCTACCAAAAGCAAAGAATACAAATACTAAAAGAACAACAAATAGAAAAAAAGGAAAAACTGCTATTCTGACTGCAAGTTCCTATAAGGATGAGTTGGAGTTATCTTTGGCTGGAAAAACTAAAACAGAGGTCAAAAAACGACTTGTTGAAAAGGAGAGGAAAAAAAGAAATTCTACAGTAAAGCCAAAAACCTTGAAAACAAAAAAAAGAAGACAGAATCGAATTCAGAAGCTGAATGTTCTTACTGTCTCAGCTTGTACACTAGTTCTAGGCCAGGTGAACAATGGATTCAATGTACGAAATATTTGAATTGGGCACATGAAGAATGCGCTGGAGCTGATATATCTTTCGTATCATTTGTTTGTTACAAATGCAATTAATGTTCACTATTTTATTTATTATTTTTTTAACAATTTCTCTTATATTTTAATATACATATATGAATTTTTATTTGTATATAATAGTATTATTTAAATTTAAATATTACAGTCAGCCTTTGGAGCCCACGACATATGGGGTAAAATGGACTCGTTGGTCCATTTTACCCAACCACGAATTCCATTTTACCATATGGGGCAAAATGGGCAAATAAAACTGTTTGGTAAATTAATAAAATTTGATGAAAGTTTGATTTTTTCCTTTTCACAAATTATATAAATAGAAGCGTAACATAGCATACGCAGTATTTAAAAAAAAATTTGCCAGCCTTTGGTTTTATTTTGGCCAAAAATACGTATAGTTGCTTAAGGTGTTCGTTCTACCTCACCTTCCCCTACGTTACCGGAAAATTATAACAGATCATAGATTAATATAGTTTATAGTGAAAAGATGATACACTCAACAAACTACTCAAAAACCTTTCCATTTAGCGTTCTGCATTTTCAACTTTTCAAATACAAATTTCAATTCAAATACAAACTTCAATTACATTTCATGTCATATAACAAATAAATATTTTTAATTTTTTTTTTTTCAAATAAAAGGGGTCTGATTGAATTGATTTCAAAAAATTATAAAAATAAACAAAATCAAAAATTCAAACTTTTTCCAAGATTCCAAAAACTATAATAAAATCAAAAATTGTTACTTTTTTCAAAATTCCTAAAATATTCAAGAGAATATTACAAAATCAAAAATTCCAAAAATGTTCTAATAATTTAAACGTTTTTTGAAAATTCTAAAGATATTGTGATAATTATTACAAAATCAAGGATTGAAACTTTTTAAAAAATATTGCAAAAATTATAACAAAATCAAAATTCAAACTTTTTCCAAGATGATTCAATCAATCAAAATTAAATCTAGCAAGATGATATGTTAAGTTGATTCAATTGAAAAAACCGCTTTTTCGTTATACAAATAATTAATTTTATTTGACAAATGTTTCTAATCGAAGATGTTTCCCATTTTATGTTTCTCAAAAAATTGGGAAAAACAATAAATGAAAATCATTCTTTTGACACACTTGACGTTATTTTTTGACACACTTAGGGCCAGTTTCACCATCCTCAGTTAAGTTAAAGTTAAGTTAAATTTAACATAACTGCCACTTAACTGAAGTTTTTTTTTTCAATAACACAAAAACTGTGCATTGCAAAATTCTAAAAAAATTGTTATATTTCTTTAATTAAGTGCTCTTTCGTATGACACCCCACTCATTTGGGTCAAAAATGGTTTTGTAAACCCCCCCCCCCCCCCCCCCCCCCCATCCCACATAAACACACAGAAATATAATTATTTGAGTCTTCGGTATGATTTTCATTCAAAATTTACCAATATTCCTGTCTCTGAATATTTTCAAATTTTTCTGTCAATCATCGTCGAAGCGTAGGGGGCGGAACGATCTGAATTTTACACTTTCTGGTCCATAACTCAAAAACTGCGGACCCAAAAATTCTAAAAAAAATTGCAATTATTTTTAAATTAAGTGCTCTTTCAAATGACACCCCATTCGCTTGGGTCAAAAAAGGTTTTTTTTACCTTCTCTACCCCCGTCCCTTAAACACATAGAAATATAATTATTTAAGACTTTGTTTTTTTTTTTATAGTTCAGGTTAATCACTTAGTTCAGGTTATAAGCCTCTAATGCTTGATGCACGTGTTAACGTTAGGAAAAGAAAGTTAAAAGGTTAGTATTTAAGGAGTTGGGATAGGACTAGAGCGATAGTGATGATGTATTGGGGATTTAAAAGCTTGGGGATTGTATGAAGCAGGGAAAACATTTTGTGGTAATCGATTCCATCAGTATACGGAACGTGAAAGGAGGGAGTTATTATAGCTAGATGTTCTCACACATGAGACCTCTAAGGTATGCTTTTGGGAATGCGAAAATTGTCTTGTGGCTCGTGAAGATCTTCGTAATGGAGGTATTAAGTTATTAATTTCCTTAGTGCATTTACCGTAGTAGTATCTATAGAACAGTGTAAGAGCACCAACCACTCTTCTATAATGCGAATTCATGAACTCTGTCAACAAAATCTAAAGAAGTTTTTAGTGCTGCAGCCTATAAATGGGAGTCGAACTCGAGGATCGGTGGTATATATGCTTTATAGACCGTAGTAATTTCCGATGGAGAGAAAAAGCTTTTACAGCGACGTAGGAAGCAAAGTCGTTGGGGTCCCAATTTTGCCACGGAAAGAATATTTCAGTTTGTGATTGATATTAGTACCCAATAGTTTAAGTGTAGGTGAGTTTAATAATGGTTGACTGGAAAACGTTGCATTGCCGTGATATTGTGAGGTTTTATGGGACAAAACTCACGACTTCATCTTTATAGAATTAAATATCACAAGATTCCGTCTACCCCAGTCCAGGATTAATTCAAGATCTAAATCCAAGGGTTCAACAATTTTTCTACGTTGACAATTAGAAGATAAACTAGATGGCTGTTTTTTAAAAGAATAAGAGTGAAAGATAGTACTGTCGGCAAAGCTATATATTGGATTTGTTGTGATAGATAACAAATCGTTGATAAAGATCAGAAAAAGGGTTGGTGATAGGACCGAACCCTGAGGAACATCGGCTTGATTTGCGAATTTAGACGATATAGCACCATCTAGCACTACTCTGATAGATCTCTGGGATAAAAAATCTTCTAACCAACATATCAAGGTCTTACAGACTCCAAATGAAATTAATTTGTTATTAAGGGCCCGATGCCAAACTCTGTCAAATGCTTTGGATATGTCCAGAGAAATGATATGAGACTCACCAAAGTCATGAATTGCCTTACCCCATTTCTCCGTGAGGACTGACATAATGTCACCAGTAGACCGTGTTTTACGAAAGCCATGTTGGCGGTCATGGAGAAGATTGTTGTTTTCAAGGTATGCCATTAGTTTGTAATTGATAATTTTTTCCACGACTTTAGCAAGTATCGAGGACAGTGTTGACCGCACAATTCTTGGACGAAAGTAAATTTTGTTCATTGATGATTGGGCAGGTGGAATGATCGGAGGATATATACCAGCATCATCAACGACAAATTTTGCAGCAAGTAGATCTGCTTTCGCTATGGTTTCACTATCACTCTGGTATTTATCAAACGCTAACATTTTGTTAATTTTAGCTATATAACATTCGTCAGAAAACCAGGATTTGGATAATTTATTATAATTTTCATACAAAATTTACCAAATATCCTAAGTCTTTGAATTTTTACAAATTTTTTTGTCAATGAGTGTCGAAACGTATATGGGGGGAACGGTCTGAATTTTGCACTTTTTTGACAATAACTTAAAAACTGGGTACCGAAAAATTCTAAAAAAAATTGCAACAAATTTTAAATTAGGTGCTCTAACAAATGACACCCCACTCGCTTGGGTCAAAAATGGCTTTTTTGCCCTCTCTACCCCGGTCCCCTAAACACACAGAAATATAATTATTGGAAATTTCGCTATAGTTTTCATACAAAACTTACCAAATTTCCTAGCTCTGTGAAATTTTACAAATTTTTCTGTCAATTAGTGTCGAAATGTCTGAATTTTGCACTTTTTTAACAGTAACTCAAAAACTGTGCATCACAAAATTTTAAAAAAAATTGCTTTGTTTTTTAAATTAAGTGCTCTTTCAATTGACCACATTTAAAATATTGTTTTTACCCCTTCTCCTTCCCATTTCCACCCCCTTAATAAATCTAATCATGAGTATATGACACTTTTATATATTTTTTATTAAAAACTTACTAAATTATTCTATCATTTCAAATACATTTGAAAATTTTCGATCAGTTAGGTTCGGAGCTAATCGAGGTAAGAAAACACGAAAAAAAAGTCATTATTCAAAATTATACAAAAAATGGTGAGGTGTAAAATTCCAAAACAAACTTTTAAGGAATACTGAAATGAAGCCCTTTCATATGATACACTACTTGAATCTATAAAAAAATGTATTTTCTCAAAGGTCTCACATCGTACCTCTGTTAACCAAACGAAAACCACTTTAGTTTTATTTGTATCCGTCATTTCATGTGACAGATTAGTTTTATACGCACATCAAATTTCAAGTTCATAGCATTTATAGTTTACGAGATAATCGATATAATGTGAAAAACACGTTTTACTCTCACCAATAGTGTTCCGTATAAAAAACGGAACCCTAAAGATGTATGTCTGTCTGACGGTCGGCCGTCCGTCCGTCATTACCTATGAAATCTAGAAAACCGCTGGAGGGATTTCAAAATTTTTTTTCTAAAAATAGGTATACTCAAGGGACAGTTCCGAAAGGACGCTGTGTTCGATAACTGTACCGGAAGTGTGTCAAAAAATCATTAAGTGTGTCAATAATAGCAAATTTTTATATTTTTGGCTCAAAAAACGTTCATTTTAAGTGATTATAGTAGGAACATTGAATTTGGAGAAATCTTGATGGTAGGGATTGGTATGTTAGATCAAAAACTAGATTATTGCATTAGAAGTTTGTCAAAAAAATGTTGCCAAGTGTGTTAAAAGAAAGATTTTTAATTATTTTTTACTCAATTTTTTGGAAAAAAATAAAATTAACTATTTGTATCACATGAAATATATTTGTATGACATGAAATTTTATTATTATTATAGAGAATTATGGCATTATAAGTTTGTCAAAAAAATAATGTCAAGTGTGTCAAAAAATGATTTCATTTATTTTTTTAGCCAATTTTTTGGAAAAAATATTTAGTTGTTTTAAATTTGAATTTAAATTTTTTTTAATTTTGTTATAACTTTTGCAATATTTTTAGTATTTTTGAAAAAAGGTTTGATTTTATTTAATTTTTACAATATTTTTGGAATTTTGAAAGAAATATCAATTTGTTATTTTGTAATATATTCTCGAAACGCTAAATGGAGAGGTTTTTGAGTAGTTTGCTGAGTGTATCATCTTTCACTAAATTATATTAATTTATGATCTGTTATAATTTTCCGGCAACGTATTGGTGTTTCGAGTTAGTTTTTCTAATAAATTTCTAAACAGAGATAAAAAATACATGTACTTCAACAAAGAGTTATGTTTACATCGCTGCCCAAAACTAAAACCATGTCCTCATAAAAGTTTTTTGCTGAAAACTATATCAAAATTCTTAACCCAGACCGAAGTCTTGATATCTCAGAGCTGTGAGATTTCAGCCCCTTCATAGTTTTTAGATTACATTGATTACATAGATTTTGGGACGGAGATCGAAGTCACACCATAAGGCGTGCTATACACCTGAGCTAAACTATGCGAACTATGTTTTTAAAAAAGTAATGTTTTAATGTGAATAAAGCTTTTTAAAAAAATGTAATGTTTCCGTTTTTCTTTTCTTTTTTAAATATTTTGTTTCCGCAATGTTTTTTTCTATAATTACGTTATATACATTATTTTTTAAAAACATAGTTCGCATATTTCGCATAGTTTAGCTCAGGTGTATAGCGCGCCTAAGGGTTTTGTTTTACTATTTAAAGTACGAAACCCTAAAATCTAAAATACAAAAAAAATTGAATCAGTTGAAACAATAAGATATCAACATTGTGATTGATTATACAACACAATTTATTTCTTTTAAATGAAACTTTTTCATTCAATATTTTTTTTTATTATAAATAATAAAATTAAAAGGCGTGGGTTGAATAAGTTGTACTTGTCAAATTTTTGGGATCAATGCGTCTGTCTATATACATTTCTGTGATATTTTTATCTCCATCACAAGTTTGAATATATATGAATAAACAACACATTTACAACAAAAATACGAAAAAAAGTTTTGTTTTCCTAATCAAAATTAACACGATTCGAGGATTATTTTACCGTTACAGGTTTAAATTTGGGTCGTTACGTTTACAAGAACGCATAGTTCGTTATTTTGATGTTCTAAAAACTAAACAATTGTTTTACTTTTTAAAAAGCCAGCTTTCTAATTATAATCTAATTAGAATAACCTGGTATTATTTTATGTTGTATCTTAAATTGTACATTTTCTCTTGATACGCGGTTTTGAATTTCAATAATATACAAATAGGTTAGATTTTCCGAAAAAATTTTACAAATTTTTTTTCGAAATTTTGTTATTAGTGGAGTCATATTAGCATTTTATATTGATGTAAGAGTAAAGTTGAATTTTTTGATTGTTTTATGTTAAGGACATAAAAGTTAGTGGACATGTAATTATTTAGCAAATTTGGAGGTCCGGAAGTGCCTCAAAAATGGCAAAAACTGGTTTTTTTGTGGTTTTTGAGTAGGTCGCTTCGTTATTTTTAAAATATTTCGGGCTCTAATGATCATAAAAAAAAAATGAAAAATGTGTAGCATAAATACCTGATGGCCGTTTTAAATAAAATAACTAAAACACATTTGATGTTTACAAATTCTTTTATTTCACTTTTAATTACACAATATGACATGCTACACGTTTATATTTTCATATCGAATTATGACATCTATCAGTGATGCCAACTTAACTTTTTTATTATTATATAGAGTTAAGTATTAAGTATTAATACTATATATTTTATTATTATATAGAGTTAATTCTATAATTATACAGAGTTAAGTAATGGTTTCCTAGGATAGCGTGCCGCTATATAACGGACGTAATATAGCGGTGGATGACGTCATAAAAACGTTGTCTATACAAATTAAATTATGGTGGTTTCCTACAGCGACTTGAACGTAAAACAGCGGTGCCGCTATTTAGATGACAGCCGTCATTACGTTGACAAATAGTTGATGAACGTTTTTTCTGATAATAGCGGTGAACTTTCGAAATATTTTCTGTTGGTTTATGGCATTCAAAATTGATTTAGGGCTTTATAACAAATAATTAATTTATGGTTTTTAAATATCGATTTATAATATTTATGATCCTTTTTTACATTTCATTGTGTGATGTGATGCTATCCCCTTGTAAAAAAAATTGATAGAAAACGATAGAAACCGATAGACCGTTTTCTATCGTTTCCTATGCGGTTTTTGAATGAGAATTAATGGGTTGGAATCGTTTTTTCCCATAGAAACGAATGCGAACTATTACGTTTTGCCTTTTGTGGCAGACGCAATTTCTATCGTTTTTGGGTGTTTCTAATCGTTATTTTCTGATAAAAATGAAAATCTAGTAAAAAAATAGAACCGTTTTCTATCGTTTCCTATGCGGTTTTTGAATGAAAATGAATGGGGCTGTATCGTTTTTTTTCCGATAGAATGTTTGTATCGCTTTAATCGTTTCCTATCGTTTTTTGATAGATTATCTGAATCGTTTTCAATGGGTTATTTCTCATTATTTTTTTTTTTGTTAATTCCTATCCGTTTTAATCGTTTCTTATCGTAAAACCTGAATTTTATTGCAATATCCTAATCGTTTGAATCGTTTTCAATGGGTTATTTCACATTATCTTTTTTTCTGTTAATTCCTATCCGTTTTAATCGTTTCTTATCGTAAAAGGTGAATTTCAGTGCAATATCCTATCGTTTTGAATCGTTTTCAATGGGTTATTTCACATTTTTTTTTTCTGTTAATTCCTATCCGTTTAAATCGTTTCTTATCGTAAAAACCAAACTTTAGTGCAATATCCTATCGTTTTGAATCGTTTTCAATGGGTTATTTCGCATTATTTTTTTCTGTTAATTCCTATCTGTTTTAATCGTTTCCTATCGTAAAAGCCGAATTTTAGTGCAATATCCTATCGTTTTGAATCGTTTTCAATGGGTTTTTTCACATTATTTGTTTTTTTTGTTTATTCCTATTCGTTTTAATTGTTTCTTATCGTAAAAGTCGAATTTCAGTGCAATATCCTATCGTTTTGCATCGTTTTCAATGGGTTTTTTCACATTATTTTTTTTTTGTTAATTCCTATCCGTTTTAATCGTTTCTTATCGAAAAAGCCGAATTTTAGTGCAATATTCTATCGTTTTGAATCGTTTTCAATGGGTTATTTCACTTTATTTTTTTCTGGTTAAAAATTTATTACAAAAACTTTTATTACTAACACGAAGCATCAATACGTTGCCGGAAAATCATAACAGATCATAAATTGATATAATTTAGTGAAAAGATGATACAATCAGCAAACTACTCAAAAACCTCTTCATTTAGTGTTTCGAGAAAATATTAAAAAATCACAAATTCATATTTCTTTCAAAATTCCAAAAACATTGTAAAAATTTAATAAAATCAAACATTTTCTAATATTCTAAAAATATTCCGAAAATTATTACTAAACCAAAGATTAAACTTTTATCAAAATTCTGAAAATATTGCAAAAATTATAACAAAATCAAAAATTGAAACTTATTTCAAAATTCTAAAATTATTCCAAAAATTAGAATAAAATCAAATATTCAAACTTTTTCTAAATCTAAATAATATTCAAAAAATTCAAATTCAAAAATTCAAACTATTTCCAAAATTCTAAAAATATTCCAAAAATTCTTACAAAATCAAAGATTGAAACTATTTTCAAAATTCGAAAAATATTTCAAAACTATAACAAATTCAAAAATTTCCATGTCACATTTACGTCATACAAAGTACAAACAGCTAAATTTTTTTCCAAAAAATTGGCTAAAAAAGTAAATGAAAATCATTTTTTTGACATACGTTACAATATTTTTTTAACAATCTTATAATGCAATAACCTAGTTTTCGGTCTCGCATACCAATCCCAATCATCACGATTTCTTCAAATTCAATGTTTCTATTCGTAATCACTTAAAATGAACGTTTTTTAAGCAAAAAATATGCAAATATCCTTGTTTTGACACACTCGACGATTTTTTGACACACTTCCGGTACAGTTATCGAACACATCGTCTTTTCGGCTCTTCCCATTGACTCAAACTTTTTTTTGAAAAAAATTTTGGAATCCGTCCAGCCGTTTTCTAGATTTCGTCGGCCGGCCGGCAGACAGACATACATTTTTTGTTGTTGCTTTTAAATGCCTTTTAATTGCCTAAAATGTCGAGAAATGCCAAAAAAGGGGAAGGGGGGTAAGAATTTCACTTTTGCAATACTTAGGTTTTTTCAAAACCGATATCCCATAGGTGACGGTAGATTCCGATTGGTTTGATTTTCTTGAAAAAATTTCATTCGTAAATTTCAGATTCAAACCCATATGAATCTGATGGCGGAAAAATACGATAGTTTACGATTGGTGCTACATATGGAATGTACGGTAGAAAACGTATAAGAACTTGTTTAGTTTTACCAAAAAAAAATCAATCAAAAACTTAAGATTCAGAACGATTGACAACCACAGAAATTCTATCGTAAAAAACTCATTGAAACCAAATCTGAAATATCCCATAGGTGACGAATGATGCCGATTGGTTTGTTTTTCTTGAAAAAATTTCAATCGTAAATTTCAGATTCCAGCCGATAGGAATCTGAAGGCGGAAAAATACGATAGGCTACGATTGGTGCTACATATGGAATGTACGATAAAAAACTATTCAAAACTTGTTCAGATTTACCAAAAAAATTCAAGTCGTGATCTTCAGATTTAAAACGATTAACAACGATAAATATTGTAAAAAACCACTGAAACCGAAAAGTAAAAACTCCTATTGATAACGATAGATTACGATAGGTTGATTTCTCCTGAAAACATCTTAATCATAAATTTCAGATTCAGCCCGATAGAAATCTAATGACGGGAAAATACGATAAGTTACGATTGGTGCTATATATGTAATGTCGGATAGAAAACGATTCAAAACTTTTTCAATTTCACCAAAAAAAATTTCAATCGTGATCTTCTGATTCAAAACGATTAACTACGATAGAAATTCTATCGTAGAAAAACCATTGAAACCGAAAACTGAAAAATCCTATAAGTGACGATAGATTACGGTGCGTTTTCTATCTGGCAGATATAGTCTATGCGTTTAAAACGATTAAATCCGATAGAAACAGATAGCAAACGATAGAAAACTATTCGTTTTCTATCGGTTTCTTTCGATTTTTTTTTAAGGGTCAGTAATTGTTTTTAAATAAATAAACTCCATAATAAAGAAACTTCATACAAAATAGCTTTAAAATTAGTACGAAATGAATTTTCAATTATAATTAACATTAGACATAACATAATTAGATATATTATGAATATACAAGTTTAATTAATTCAACGGGTAAAGTAAGTTTTAGTTATACAAGTCATGATTAAAAAGAATAATTTATTTCTTGTCTTAAACCATATCTATGACTAAAAACAATTCAGCGATGAATAAATAACTAAAATAATATTAAATGAATTAATTATAATAGTTCCTTTTGATAAAATAAGCTTTTGAAATCAAGTTTTATCTATAGCACTAGTAATACGCCACAAACTGGAAACCAATTCAAATATAACCTTAAAAAATTTCATATTAATACAACTATTTAAAGAAAACTTCTATTTAAATGTGACTGCTATAATTTATTTAAAAATAATAACAAATATTTCTAAAATTCGAAATAAAATTATAAAATAAAGATTAGGGTTCTTGTATTTTTGACATATATAAATAAAATTTCAATTCTTTAACGTAATATTACGTTGTTCTAACATTCCACCTTTCATCACCGCTATTACGGCCGTCATTTTACGTCCACCGCTCCTTTCTATATTACGTCCGCTATATAGCGGCACCGCTATGCTAGGGAACCAGAGCTTTACATGATTTAAATTGTACGTTTTAGTACTTGATTCTACAGTTCGGCCGTCCTGACGTTTCCATCGTCCCGATGAGTGGATGATTCGTCAGGATCAGAGTCGTTATTCAGAATCCATTCGTCTTTATACATGTACTGGTCGTTGTCAATACTTGACACCTCTTCTAATATTAAATCCTGTTCTAACTCTAATTCAATATCTTCATCTGACGTAATAAAATTACAAGTTCTGTTGACATTTCGTTGTGGCTGCACGTTATACTTTATCAATTCCGTTTCACGTCGAACTAATGCCCGTTCTCGCTGTAACAATTCCCTTTCGTATTGTAATAGTTCACGTTCACGTTGCAATTCGTTGTTGTTGTTATTACGATGTGGATGACTGGATGTATTTCTAACCTCACTTTCAATATCGTGTAATCGTTGGTTAAAATTACTTAAATTATCGTTTGTGTTATCATCTCTTCGTTGATGAGTATTAATATTTAAAGAATTTCCATTTTGATTTTCACTTTGAAACAAAGGATTTCTGGTAGCGTTTAGCGTGCCCCATTGACGTTGAAATTCTTCGTACGTTTGATAATATTGTGGAACTTCAATATCACCCCGATTGTCGAAACCTTTAAATCCATTTGCGTTTTGATTTGACGTTGGAGTAGAGATCATCATGCCATACTCCGGCTTACGAGTATCGTTGGGAGATTGGACGTAGCCCTCCATTATCACGTGTTCACGTTTTGTGATCGTTGAAATTCTTACGTTTTATGTTAATAATCGGTTGGATATTTGCCAAAATATTTGCAATATCCCACGTCTGATAGCTGTAGCATAAATACCTGATGGCCGTTTTAAATAAAATAACTAAAACGCATTTGATGTTTACAAATTCTTTCATTTTACTTTTAATTAAACAATATGACATGCTACACGTTTATATTTTCATATCGAATTATGACATCTATCAGTGATGCCAACTTAACTTTTTATTATTATATAGAGTTACATGATTTAAATTGTACGTTTTAGTACTTGATTCTACAAATGTTTGTGATTAAATTTCAAATCCATCTAGGGGGGTTAGATACTTTAACAGTGTAACCTAACCTCAAAAAACTGAATCGCGTGACTTTTTTTTTTTTACTGAATTTATGATAAGAGGCGGAAAAATCGTCGAATTTTCATGAAAATTTCAGGAAACATGTATTTTAATAGTCTTAATATGGGATTTAATTTTTATGAAAAACTTTTAATTTTTCCGGCCACAATTGGCATTTTTCGTTAAATTTGGCAAATGGTGCCATTTTATGAGAAGTCATCAAAATAAATTTTTTTTTTTAATCTGTACTTTTTTTTATCTACTTTAACCTAAGTATAATTAATATTATGTTGCCTTAATTTAAATGCCCATTTTTGGGCATGAAAAAAAAAACATTAAATTTTTGCATTTTTTTGACATTTTAACATATATACGATATTATTTATGCTATTATCATGTATTTTGCATAAAAGTGAAATATGCAATTCAAATTAATAAAAACTATTTTATAATTATAAAAATTTTATAATTATACATCACCTACAAAACTTTTTTTTCTTGCAATTATTATATTGCTTGCTAAATTGCTTTTGGTAAATAATTAAAACTAAGCTAACAAAATATATGACATAATAATAAAAAATAGCAGTTGAAGTAGAATATAAGTAATAGTTTAAGCAAAAATTGTAATAATAATTTAAACTGAGGATGACGTAAGTCGAAATCGATATTCAATAAATTAAAAAATCAAATTCAAATTGTTACTATAAGGAAGTTTATATTATTATTAATAAAATAAAAATTTTAAAAATAAACAGCAAAAAGTATATTTTTAAATATTGCATTTTAATTCAAAAGTGACAAAAGCACACAAACAGTGAATAATATGGAAAACCATAATAACACATATAGAATTTTCAATTGAAAACATAATCGGCGTAAAATTATTTATGCTGTGTATTTTATATGTTTGAAAAATATTTGAAAAAAATTGAATATTACATTTTTCAAAATCTTATATCAAATATTCACAGTAATTGTAATAACATTTTAATTATTTACCAAAAGCAATTTAGGGCATTGCAAGAAAAAAAAGTTTTGAAGGTTATGTATAATTTTTAAAAATATTTTTTATTAATTTGAATTGCATATTTCACTTTTATGCAAAATACATGATAATAGCATAAATAATACCGTATATATGGTAAAATGTCAAAAAAATGCAAAATTTAATGTTTTTTTTTTCATGCACAAAAAAGGGCATTTAAATTAAGGCAACATAATTTTAATTATACTTAGGTTAAAGAAGATAAAAAAAAGTACAGATTAAAAAAAAAAAATTTTATTTTGGATGACTTCTCATAAAATGGCACCATTTGAAATTTAATCACAAACATTTTTCATTTTTTTTTTGTATGATCATTAGATTAGAGCCCGAAATATTTCAAAAATAATGAAGCGACCTACTCAAAAAACACCAAAAACCCAGTTTTTGCCATTTTTAAGGCACCTCCAGACCTCCAAATTTGCTAAATAATTACATGCTCACTAACTTTTATGTCCTTAACATAAAACAAAAAAAAATTCATCTTTGCTCTTACATCAAATATATCACTTTTTTATACTAATATGACTCCACTATATATGTTCTAAATTCTTATGAAAAATTATATTTTCAAGATAGTGTTTGGCAATTAGTTTTTATTTGAGCTTAGGATAAAGTTATTAAAAAGTTGGTTTCTCTTATCAGTATCCGGTATTATAGGTGTGTGACTAAAATGATATCCAAATAGTTACAAAGAATTATTATAGATGTCATTTAAACTCATAAAAAAGTAATTTATAAAAGTTAGTAAGAAAAGAGAAAATTTAAAATTAATTTATTAAAATTTTCTTTTTAGAAATTAGATAAATCAAAATTCACAAATTCCTGAGAATATATCAATAATAAGTTTAAATAAATTTTTATTGAATCAAGCTATTATCATTACCTATATGATAATTAGATTAATCTAAAAATAGCATCACATATATTTTTCTTCGTATAAACAAGTGAAACGTCAGTAATTACAGAATGTAAATCATATCATAACATTCACAATTCACATTGTGAATTTTTATTTTAGTTTCGCGTTGATTGTTGGTGAGAATAGTGTTGTATTAAAAAGTTATGTGTCAAAATAGATATGACAATAAACAGCTGATTAGTTTTTTATATTTTATAATTTTATTTTGATTTTTGAATAAAAGTGAATTTCGATTAACATAAAATGAATTTAAGGCAACGAACTATACAAAAATTAATATTATTAGAAATAAAATAAACAAATTTTTGAGAAAAAAACTTATAAAATATAATTTGTAATAGTGCTTCACACAATACTAATTAGTAATTACCAAATATATTTAATTATTAGAAGTTGGTTTTCGAGTTATTTACAATAAAATAAAAATTGTTTGTGATAAAAATTATGATGTCTGGGGAATATATTGATAATAACACAAAAGATGATTTTTCATTACCATTAACAGATGATTTAGATGCACCACTTTTATTACATGTTTGTATATGTTTTATTTATATCAATAATTTTATTTATTAAATGTAAGTAGTTATTTTTGGATGTAATTATAGTTTATTGTATGGACGTGGAATATCATATGTAACTTTTTTCTGTATCGTTATTCCTGTATTTGTTTGTGTTGTTTTGATTATAAATATTTCAATTACTTTTGAACAACGCATAATAAATAATGAGTGCTAATTTCTAGGTTAAATTAGTTGAAACTAATCATTAAATCATTGTTAGAAATTCACACAACAGAATATCAGGATTACAATTTTCCGTTACAGTTTATTTTAATTTTCGGTCTTGGCAACGTAACACACATACGTACGCACAGAAGTGGAAATTTTTTGAAATTAATAACTGCAAACTGAAATACAAGTGTTAATAATTGTTACGGGCAATGCTAATTAAATTTAAGATAAAATGCTGGATAGAATTTTTATTACAAAAATATTGTATTTTTTCATTAGATATGAAATAATTACATACGCAAATATTAAATAATAAAAGATCCAAATTATAAGTAATTTAATTCAACGATATATCTCATTCCTTGTCAAATTAATACGTTGCGATAAATTGACATTATCATCGGCAGATTAGGATTAGTTGTATTAGGAGATTTAGTTAAACTTCAGAAACAGGGATTCAGTCGAACGAAACACTAATCTGAAAATATATCAACTATCATGATGCTGTTTATGCAACTGTAGGTAGACATGCCACCCTTTTCATCATAGGACTAGAAGTCGATTTCCTGCTAGCATCATTACCAATTATAAATGTCAGAGACTGTCAACCAGGAAAAAAAACCATAATTTATTGGGGAATTTGTTTTGACGCTTTTTTGGGTTTTTGGGTATTTTTGACGCTTTATTTATTTTGACGCTTTATTGGGGAATTGGGAATTGGGGAATTTGTTTTGACCGCAAAAATAAATCGAAATTAAAGCGAAAAATCCGTTAAAAACTCTTTATTTCTTCCAGTTACAGTAATTGACTATTCACTTAGAACGTTCGACTGGCAACGAGATAAAATTTAATCAAAGCAATTGTCTGTAGTTTCTTGTTTCTGTGTTATTTTTACTCTTCAAACACGTTTTACCATTTTTCATTCATAGCAAGTGATGACATAATGTTTTTGTTGTTGAAGTGACGGGTGAGGTGCTAACCTTGTGGGTCCATATTTTAATTCAGAAACTCTGTGACTTGGCGGTACCATAAATCTTTCTTAGCCAGGTCGGTTGAGTTTTCTGAACATTTGAATATGTAGTTTGTTTTATATTGTTACGATTCTACATAAACGTTGTATGTGTACGTTTGGCTTGATACAAACAAACCTTGATGAAATCTCAACCCATGAACCACTATGTTATTTATATTTTGTATAAATATGTAAAAACACAATGTATTAAATAATTAATTTATGTATTAACTTTATTAGGTTTTATAGAAATCATTTACAAAATCAAACCTGAGACTTACTACTTTAATACTTCTTGCATGACCGATATTATAATACAGGATAAACGATGTTTTATTTTTACAATTTAAACATAAAAAATATGAAGGGGCTGAAATCTCAAGCTCTGAGATATCAAAACTTCGGTGTGGGTTAAGGATTTTGATATAGTTTTCGGCAAAAAACTTTTATGAAGACATGGTTTTTAGTTTTGGGCAGCGATGTATAGCAAACATAACTCTTTGTTAAAGTACAAGTATTTTTTTTATCTCTGTTTAGAAATTTATTACAAAACTAACACGAAACATCAATACGTTGCCGGAAAATTATAACAGATCATAAATTAATATAATTTAGTGAAAAGATGATATGCCCAGCAATCTACTCAAAAACCTCTCCATTTAGGGTTTCGAGAAAATATTACAAAATCACAAATTCATATTTCTTTCAAAATTCCAAAAATATTGTAAAAATTAAATAAAATCCAACTTTTTCAATATTCCAAAAATATTCCAAAAATTAGAATAAAATCAAATATTTAAACTTTTTCTAAATTCCAATAATATTCCAAAAATTCTTAAAAATTTAAACTTTTCCTAAATTCTAAAAATATTGCAAAAATTATTGCAAAATCAAAAATTCAAACTTTTTTCAAAATTCCAAAAATTATCATAAAATCAAAAATTTGAAATTTTTCAAAATTCTAAAAATATATATAAAATTCGGAAATTCTATTTTTTTCAAAATTCTAAAAATATTGTAAAAATTATAACAAAATCAAAAATTGAAACTTTTTCAAAATTCCAAAAATATTCCAAAATTTAGAATAAAATCAAATATTTAAACTTTTTCTAAATTCCGATAATATTCCAAAATTCTTAAAAATTCAAACTTTTTCCAAAATTCTAAAAATATTTCAAAAGTTATAACAAAATCAAAAATTGAAACTTTTTTCAAAATTCCAAAAATATTTCAAAATTTAGAATAAAATCAAATATTTAAACTTTTTCTAAATTCCGATAATATTCCAAAATTCTTAAAAATTCAAACTTTTTCCAAAATTCTAAAAATATTGCAAAAGTTATAACAAAATCAAAAATTGAAACTTTTTTCAAAATTCAAAAAATATATGAGCAATTTCACGCAAGTTCAGCAAATTTTTGGGAAATTTTGACTTGACCCCTTTTAATTTTGATTATTTTTTGTTTATAGATAGTCTTTCATAAATAAAAAATACATGTTCTCTTAGAATTTTTTTTTTCGACCAGGGTCTTCACAGGGTGCCCCTCAATTTTTTGCTATTTTGTGATGTGAGTGCATTTTGACGAGCGATTGTTGAAAAACTACTCAATCAATTTTCATAAATGATATGTCGTTGAATAGGTATTAGAACAAAGTTTTTAAAAATATACACTGTTCATTTTTTGAAATAATTTTTAACGGTGTAACATAAGAAAAAAATGGTGTAATTGAAGAAAA
This sequence comes from Diogma glabrata, assembly GCA_963693315.1. Lineage (NCBI taxonomy): Eukaryota > Metazoa > Arthropoda > Insecta > Diptera > Cylindrotomidae > Diogma > Diogma glabrata. Next base: position 457,954,509 of record OY856186.1, on the reverse strand, counting down.
GATGACGCTACGCCTTTTTTTTTTAAACTAAATTGAAGCTTATTTTATATCCAACAACTTGTGAAAGTTTAGTACTAGTGATATTTTTTGTTTTAAAGATAAAATTCGTTGTGCATATGACTGTCGGGAATCAGTTTTTTTGTTCTGAAGGAAAATTATAAAAATGGCGTTATAAACTAAGAGATTTTTTTTTTTATGTTAAATATCAAATATATTATTATTAAATGATCTTTTTAAAATATTATAAAAATTATATATGTACAATAAAGTAAATATGAGCAATTTCAGCATAAATCCACAAAAGCGCTTATTGCTATGGACATTAAATGAAGCTTATAGGAGTTTAAAAATAAGTTTCCCGTTATGAAAATAGAATTTACTAAATTCACGTCCCTTCGACCACAAGAATGTATAAAATTATCCCAAGGAGTTCATAATGTGTGCGTGTTTACCATACATCAAAATATGAAACTAATGATCCAACACTCTAAGATGTCTTGGATTACTGATGCTGCTTTCCAGAATTATAAAACATTAATTGACTTTGTTTCATGTGGTGAATTAACAGAAGATTGTCATACTTTGAAGTGAAATGAATGTTCAAAAAAACTTCAACAACTGGAAGAAAGATTACTAAATGATTATGATGTTAAAGGAATCCTGCAAGTCAAATATCAACAATGGATTACTACTGATCGATGCAATTTGGATACTTTAATAGAAACTGTAGAAGAATTTATGAAAAAATTTGTTTACCGTTTATAAATTTTGATACCACACAACTTTATAGCAAAACAGCAATCTACATTCATTGAGGAAAGAAAAAAAATTAGAACCAGGAGAGTGCTTTGTTTGTGCTTTGGATTTTTCTGAAAACTACGCCTTCATAATTCAGGATTGGGTTCAAGGTTATCATTATAATAATTCACAAGCTACTATTCATCCATTTGTCATTTATTTTAAAAGTGCTGCAAGTGAAAATATACAGCACCGAAGTTTTATACTCATTTCGGATATAAACGATCACAACAGTACTACAGTCCATCTTTTCATTACAAAACTTATTGAATTCATCAGAACGCATATAAATTCTAATATTAGGAATAGTAGATTCTTGTATGAGCTTAGAATGAAGGCAATTCTTCACGAGGATGAAGTTTCACGAAACGAGCGTAGCGAGTGGGGGAATCATCCGAGTGAAGAATTGTCATCATCCTAAAGGTACAATTAGACGATATCATTTGAGTGAGGTATCATTTTGAGTGAGATCTCACGTAAATGAGATGCATGTTTATACCAGGACAAAAGTGAGGTCAAATATAAAAATACAAGTGATATATCATTTGTAAAATTTTGCATCACTTGCTAAAGTGAAAAACCTGATTAAACGTTCAAACTTTTGTGATAAAGAAATTTTTTATTAAGATCTAATTCAGTGTTAATAATTTAGTATTTGGTTATAGACGATACAGTAATTAATAGCACTATTAAAAATTTTAATTAGATTATAATATGGATCAAACACAAGCTGCAGCTTGTCTCGTCCTATTACTTATGCAAAAACGTAAAAGAAGACAAAATAAAGTTACTAAAAGGATCTGGGTAAAGGAATGAATTCAAAAACGAAAACATTACGGGGCGGTTGATAACATCTTAAAGGAATTGCAGGAATGTGATAAAAAAGTTACACACATTTTTTTATCCATTGGCTTATGTTTTAGCATTGGATCTAAAAAAATTCTCCCAAAATTTCAGCTTTCTAGATCAAAGCTGTGAACGACTCAACCCGAGTTTTGTTTCCCATGTAATTAACATACAAAAAACGACATTTTTACTCAATAATGAATAGCTGGTAGAAATTTACACCAGCTAAACCAGCTATTTAAACATCCTTAAACCTGATTTTTATTAAAAATTTTGAAATTTTACGAGTCTATCTTTTAAAATAATGAAATCATGGATTTAGTACCTAGGACCCTTTTTGTAGGAAATTTAATTCACTATGACATGCTGCTATCAGAAATTCAACAACCACTTTGAGCAAATTTAGTAAAAATTGACTAAGGATTCTGAAAGTTACACTCGAAAAAATTTTAATTAGAAAAGAAAAATTCACGTTTTATTTAAATTTGTCGATATTCAAAGCCTTTAATTTTTAACAAACAATAATTATAAAAATTGTTAATTTACTCGAGCCTATATAGAAAATTTTATTCTCTTTCTTTTGAGTTTATTGAAGTTTTCCCAAAACAAGCCAAAACTCAAAATTTGTAAAAAAAAATTTTATAAATTTTATTTTTTTTCGACATGTAGTGTAATCGGCCATATCGCCCAATTTGCCGATTAATCAGTATCGGCATATTTTTTAGATTAATCGACCGGTTATCAACATTTTTTTCCATAGGTTATCGCATTTTAAACAAATTCTAAATTCTAAACCGTCATAGTCAACTTTAATTGAACACAGTTTTAAAACTATTTAGAATTAACGACTTTCCGCTAGAGTAGTACAAATTTCTCATTTTAATTCTTTTTAATTTTAACGTCCAATTAAGCTCGACACCACGGGACATGGGGCATGTTCCAAAAATCGTGTGGTGTAAAATAAAAGACAAATTAATGCAGCCTTCTCAAACAAAAAATTCTACGGATGCTGCAAAGAAAATAAAGAACGAGTTTAAAAACTATTTTTCTGAGGAAGTTCAGGTCCCGTGGCAAGGTGAATTTATATAAATAAGTTATATAAGTCAAATACTTAATGAAAATCAATGAATTTAATGTAATATCGACAGATAATAAATGAAATAAATTTTGTATTAAAAAAAAGTTTAAACTTACATAAGGCAACGTATCGATTGTTTCCATCATCTCACTACTATGCGAATCCAGAAATCGTAAACTGTTAAAGAATTCCCATTAACTTATATAATTTTCGTTTGTTCCGTTACCCGATTTTTTTTGTAATTTTATTTTTTTCGTTCCAGAACTGAGAACGTACCCGATTAATTTTTGCCTTTACTTCTGGCATGCTTAGTTTTAATTCTACCGCAATTGATTCTATTGCTGAGTTTCTTTTCATTTTGTTACTGTATTCCAATCTGTTATAAGCAGTTGTGTTTCTCATATAATTGGATAAGTAGGATTATCTCATCTCTCGCCCACAAATGTTTGGTATTATCCATTTTTTAGTGAAAAATATTTATATAAACTTAACTGCAATCAATAGCTTTAAACAACGTATAGGATACTGATTCAAAATAATAAAAATCCATAATTAAATTACCCAATGATCTGTAGTAGCTGCATCGGTAATATACATAAAAATCAAACAAGACACCATAAAATGAGATAAAAGTTAAACAAATTTAAAAAGTAAAGTGAGATGCAATTTACCTTTTGATTCTGTTTACACGTTATAACCTGGTAAGTGATACATCACTTTGAAATTATAAGATGACGTAAAAGTTATGTCTCATTTTATGAATGAGATGTTAGTTTAGACGTTATCATCGAGTGAGACTCATAATTTTTGGAGTGAGATTTCACTTAAATGATATCGTCTAATTGTACCTTAAGCGAATACAAGATGCTATTTTATCCACGACTGTAAAATATTTCGTTTAATTTACAGTTTTCATGCAAAAATTTGTATCGCCATATTGAAATAAAAACATCAAAGATAGCGAAAAACAAAACAAGTTTGTTGTTTAATTTGTTAGAGGAATATTTAATAAACTATAGAACTGTTAAAGAATTTTAATCAAATTCACTAGTTGTGGAATGAATACAATTACAATGGAAGACATACGCATGGAATTTATAACACCGACGGGGCACCTTCTTAATACAAAAATAAACATAACCTAATTAACTTATGCCATCATAAAAAAGACTTTAAGGTTGATTCAGAATGGCATTTTCATGCTACCAGCCATAGCAAGGGACTTTGCGATGGGATTGTTGGTACACTGAAGCGTGCTGCACACCGTTACAGTATGGGGAGCAGAGATATTATTGATACACCAAAAAAATTTTTCGAATGGGCTTTAAAATGGGAATCTACCATGAACTTTGGATACGCCGATAAAAATGAATATCAATTAACAAAAGAAAAATTACAAAATCGATATAAAATGCGATTACTATAAGTGGAACTTAAAAATTTCATTCTTTTGTACCATTAAATACTAAGGCAATAATTGCAAAAATGTTTTCCAACTCAAAAGAAACTTTTGAATGTAAAATAAGTTAATAATTTTTAATAACTATATTTATTTTCTTTAACCTACATATATAATTTGTATGGTATTTTAAAAAGTTTATTCAATAATAAAATATTTGTAATTTAATGTTAAAATACAATCTTTCACTTTATGATTCCATAATAACATAATACGAACATAATGCTTCTCCAGTCAAAAGTTCCTAAATAGATTTAGTTGTTTATACGGCTTTGTTGTTTGCAGTCGAGACTGTCAAATTATTTTTTATAAGAGTGACAAGTGATTACTAAAAGTGACAAATAAACATTTCATTTTTTTATGCCATCTATTAAAAAGAAAATAATTGCAGAAGTGTTTTCCTATTCAAAAGAAACTTCTGTTTGTAAAATAAGAAAATCATTTTTAACAATTGTATTTATTTTATTTATTGTACTACATATATAATTTTTATAATATTTTAAAAAGTTCATTTAATAATAAAATATTTGATATTTAACATAAAAAAAAATCTCTTAGTTTATAACGCCATTTTTATAGTTTTCCTTCAGAACAAAAAAAACTGATTCCCGACAGTCATATGCACAACGAATTTTATCTTTAAAACAAAAAATATCGCTAGTACTAAGCTTTCACAAGTACATAGTTAGATATAAAATAAGCTTCAATTTAGTTTAAAAAAAAAAAGCGTATCGCCATCTTTTCTTCAATTACACCGTTTTGTTCTTATGTTACAATGTTAAAAATTATTTCAAAAAATTAACAGTGTACATTTTTAAAACTTTGTTCTAATACCTATTCAACGACATTTTATTTATGAAAATCGATTGAGTAGTTTTTGTACAATCGCTCGTCAAAATGCACTCACATCACAAAATAGCAAAAAATTGAGGGGCACCCTGTGAAGACCCCTGGTCGAAAAAAAAATTCTAAGAGAACATGTATTTTTTATTTATGAAAGACTATCTATAAACAAAAAATAATCAAAATTAAAAGGGGTCAAGTCAAAACGATGTTGAATCTTCGTGAAATTGCTCATATATAAAATTCAAAAATTCTATTTTTTCAAAATTCTAAAAATATTGCAAAAATTATAACAAAACCAAAAATTCCAAAAATTAGAATAAAATCAAATATTTAAACTTTTACTAAGTTCCAATAATATTCTTAAAAATTCAAACTTTTTTCAAAATTCTAAAAATATTGCAAAAATTATTACAAAATCAAAAATTAAAACGTTTTCCAAAATTCTAAAAATTTTGCAAAAACTATTACAAAATGAAATATACAAACATTTTTCAAAATTCCAAAAATATTTCAAAAACTATAACAAATTCAAAAATTTCCTGTCCAATTTCATTTTCAATTACATTTACGTCATAAAAACAGCTCAATTTTTTTTCTCCAAAAAATTGGCTAAAATAATAAATGAAATCATTTTTTGACACACTTGACATTATTTTTTTGACAAACTTATAATGCCATAATTCTCTATAATAATAATAAAATTTCATGTCATACAAATTATTAATTTTATTTTTTTCCAAAAAATTGGTGAAAAACGTAAATTAAAATCTTTCTTTTGAAACACTTGACAACATTTTTTTGACAAACTTATAATGCCATAATTCTCAATAATAATAATAAAATTTCATTTCAAACAAATAATTAATTTTATTTTTTTCCAAAAAATTGGGTAAAAAAATAAATTAAAATCTTTCTTTTGACACACTTGACAACATTTTTTAGACAAACTTATAATGCAATAATCTAGATGTTGGTCTCACATACCAATCCCGACCATCAAGATTTCTCCAAATTCAATGTTCCTACTCGTAATCACTTAAAATGAACGTTTTTAAGCAAAAAATATGCAAATTTCCTTGTTTTGACACACTTGACGATTTTTTTGACACACCTCTTCCCATGGATTAAACCTATTTTTAGAAACAAAAATTTTTGAAATCCGTCCAGCGGTTTTCTAGATTTCGTAGGTTGCGACGGCCGGCCGGCAGGCAGACATACATTTTTTTATGGTTTTTTAGAATCAGTAGGTCCTAAAACCGTTCAGACCGAAGTAATAGAACAAATTTTGCCAGAATTATTTAGTTTTAACCTTATTCTCCGTCATTTGCTAAACAACAAAAAGATAAGATGTTTTTAAACAAATTTGAATTTTTGTTTATTTAGTTACTGATATTCATCAAATAATAAATATTTACAATAAAATAAATTAAATAACAGTAAACTCTTAATTATCTTAAACGTGTCCATTTATTTATATTAAAAAAGTTTTAAGGTTTAAACTAGTGCAAATTTTTTGTTGTTGAAATTAAATTGGTTTTTCTTAGCGATCGTTGTGCATTGTCGTGACGACTTTGTTTTTTTGTACCAGATGCTTGGTACCAAATGCTTGATGTTTAGTTCACTAATATTTTGTTTCTCTTTTTACTCCTATGCCAATTACACAGGTATATTTCACAGATATGTATATGTAGAAATGCTACAACATGGCATTAAATTATAAAATTATATTTGAGATTGAGCTACCTATTCGTTGCATAAAAAAGCAAAAGTTGATGCATAAAAAAAAGTAAAAAAAAAAGAAAAGACGAAATGAAAAAAGGGACAAAGAGGACAGTAGCTCAAACTGGATTTGAAATAAAAATAAAGGAAATGGAAAAATGGTTGGCAAATAAAAATGCAGTGAAGAAGAATATAGTTGGTCAACAAAGTTTGTTGAAGTAGACGAGTTCAAGAAAAAAAAGTATTGAAGAACAGTTATTTGAGCCAGGCGACTTCAAGAAAAAAAAAGTGTTGGAGAACAGTTATTTGCATAACTCAACGCTACTTTTCTTTGTGAATGTTTCAAAACTTCTTTTCAACATAACAAAGTAATCTGCTAAATTTTTTCTGTGGATGATATCAAGTTTTACAAAGCAGTACTTGCATTAAAATACTTGCAAACGTAACGAATGTTAGCCAACACGGTTTTTGGATCAAAAGATATATACTCGATTTGCATCATTTATTTTGTCTTAAGGTTCAATTGTATTCCTATATCATTTTTCATGTTCTTTTAAGGATTTCTGCTGAATTTGTTTTGTAAATTATGACTCGGTTAAAAGATCTTTTTTTTTGTTTCATGCACTTGTTTATGAAAATTTGACGTTTTTTGGAAATATAATCTGTTAATGCTAATGACATATGTACTGATACCCGGCTTGCATTGATCGTCATTCTTCATTTAATGAATGGTAAGTTTAGCGAGCCTTGTTAACTAGGGATGCATTTGCATCTGTTGCATCCTAAAACATACTTATAGCAACTAGGTATATTTTTTAGTAACTATTATAAATTCATTAGTCCTATACCTTTTTTGTGGCATAAGTGTGTGATATAAAACATGGGTTTTTAGCGGAGTTATTATTTCTGGGTCTTTGACTGTCGGTTCTATGTCGGTTTGAACCAGAATATTATCAAAACATCAAAAAGAAGAAATGTTTATCAATTCATCCTTTTTGTTTAGTTCTTACTCCTTACTTGGTACATTTCTATAAATGTCTTGAATCTATATGTCACCAATAAGAGATTATATTCTGTCCAAAATACTAATATTCTCCAGAGATTTTAAAATACATAAATAGTCTTGAAGGCTTTTGCAGTAGTCAACGAAACTCGAAAGAGATAATAACATAGATTTCCCATTTAACTAATTGCTCCATAATTATCCTTGAAGTGTTTATATAAACTAATCATGATCGAAAAAAATCTAAGATAATGAGTTTGTATGGTGCTAAGAAGTGTGATACCTCTTTAGTTTTTAGACTAGAGCTTATCTTTTTAGAATATAGTCCCTTTAACTCCCTTTTCGGTAAACAATGTATTCTTCCCTAATTACTTTATATCTCTGGTTGTAGTTGTTATTTTTATCTCATTTTTAAGAGATCTTCCCTGTTTCACGGTTTCAAATAAATAATTTGCCCTCTTTTCTTTTTAGCTTGCCTTATGTTTGTTCGATATTTATAGAAAAAATTATTTAATTTTGTTTGTTTGTTGTACCGAATAAATAAAGATAAAAACGAGAATAAACTGATTAGCATGTTTTGTTAAATTTAACTTGTTTTGGTATCGATACAATTTAGGTATTTGAAAGTGATACAGTGCTAAGATTTTGATGATACTCAATAGACAAGGACTATAGTCTATAGACAAAGTTATGAAAACGGAGCTTAAAAGACATGGGTTTTGGTGATTTCTATAAACCAATTGAAAACACATCAATTTATAATTTATATGCAGACATTATTGGCAGTATCTATTTATTTATTTATTGAACTAGTAAGGATGTATGCTACAAAATCATAAATCCTTACAGATCGTAGGAATTTAAAAATGTTCAGTTTACGTGAAAATTTAAGATCCAAACCCGCGCCAGATATTATGGTTTCTTTTTTATCCACTAGACAATTTTGACATAAACATGTTGTATAGACCAATAGAATTGTCATTAGGGTTTCTCAAACGGGATCCCGGCGGTGAATTTTCATCCCGTTATCCCGGGATTTCATCCCGGGATCTCGGGTATCCCGCTAATTTTTATTAACATTTTTTTTACTTTTTTCAAAGATATTAAAAATTTTCTCACTCGAAAATCGAGTACTTTTTAATTCTTTTCCCTCTGTAGTAATTAATTTCGTTCAAAATTAGGAAAATGTTTTTTTGACACATACGGTGTCATGGTTTTTTTTGTATGGTTATTTTGACACATATAAACACAACAAATTAAAACCAATAAAACTTAAAATAGGTAGATTTTTCTGTGAAATTTTTCTGTAAAACAAAACTTGCGCTTCATTTCTCTTAATTTATGTTTAATGGTTCTCTTATGAAGGCGATTAATAGAGGAACGAGACATGTTTACAATGTGATTTGCAATGTCCTCTAGATTTATTTCATTGTTAGCACGAGTAACTGAGTTTGAGCAATCCAGCTTCCAAAGAAGACTCCAAGCTGCCCTACTAGAATGGGAATTAATTAATTCACGTAAACATGTAAAGCAAACTAGGTCAGTATTGAGACATCTGCGCAAACTGAATACTGAACATTTAAAGGAAATCATATTTTCGGAAGAAGAGGTTGAGAATGCCATAAAAAAGATTAAGCCATCCAAAGCTATTGGACTCGACGGCATCTCAGCCATCATGCTAAAACATATTGGACCCAAAGGATTGAAATACCTCACTACCACACTCAACACATCGCTAAATACACTACAAATACCAAATGTCTGGAAAACGGCAAGAATAAGCCATCTTGAAGCCTGGAAAACCTGAAGAAAAGGGAGAATCCTACAGACCGATCTCCATCCTCTCATCGGTCGCAAAACTGATTGAAGCGCTTCTATTACCTCGGTTAACCGGATCTTACAATTTGGCGGCTAACCAACATGACTTTAGGAGAGCACAATGTACAACCACCGCTCTCCACAGAATACAAAATCAAATCAGTGATGGTCTGAACCAAAAACAACCCTGTGCTAGAACAATTTTAGTTGCACTCGACCTATCAAAAGCGTTCGACACAGTGTCGCACGTCGCACTACTAGATGACATCCTAAAGACCAATTTTCCGGGTCTTATTAAGCGTTAGCTGTGCAACTATCTTAGAGGTCGCCTTTAGAAACAAAGGAACTACGCCCCAAATAGAGTTCTAAATAAAAAACCACCAAAAGTCGCTGCCGAAGAGGTTCAATTGCCCCGTAGCACCAGATCCATCCTAGCTCAACTAAGATCCGGTTGGTCTCGCATCCTAAACAACTACATGTGTAGAATTGATCCTAAAATTATTGACAAGTGTCCCGCATGTGAGGGCACGCCGCATTATGTAGACCACCTATTCAGATGTCCTAAAAATTCAACGAACCTGACGAAGGAAGATTTGTGGTACCGCCCAAAAGCAGTAGCAGAGTTCCTGAACCTGGACATGGAGCCGGATGATTAGCACCTAAACCGTCGCTACAACAACAACAACTAAAATGGGAAAAATTTAATGTTTTCAACAGCGTTAATCCACTTTTGTTTCCTTGCGGTGTCCAGTGAGTATATTAAGTCATCAACCACGTCTGCCTCACCACTAATGAGGTGCTCCTCAAATAATAAATATATGTCGCTCTCTCTACTCCAACCAGGAATGTATTCTTCTCCGGAAGTCTCTTGGAATGCATTTTTTTGCAGTTGAAGTGATTGCTCCTACGAACCTATCGTAATTTTTAGGAATGGGTTGGATTCAGTGAAGTGCCATCCAACTCCGACCCATATTTAGCCCAGCCAGTTTTGTTAAAATTGCATATAGGTTGAGGAGTAGAGTTTACGTGTGGGATTTGGATACCTACCTCACTGGACGATGTTGAGAGCGTGAAAAACCTTGTAAGACAGCCCTAGATATTGGAATAGGGTTACGTTGTTCGTTTTTTGTGGAAATAACTTGGCCATCTAGCAGATCTAATTAGGTTTTCATGTCTTTCGTATCACATACCAGGAACATGTTGTCGATTGATCCCGTCAGTTAGTTGTATGCCATTGGGATTTTTATTTGAGTGATGGTGATGGCTATTAAAGCTGGCCACGCTGTATTTAGGGGCTTGTTTACGTTAACAATCTTCGTGTTCGATATATCAACAATAATAAGATGTATATCGTTGTCCGTCTGGTGTAAGTGCATGGATGCAGTTCATGATTTCTGACTTAATATACGTGCCAGATCCATATGCTTGATGGTAAATAGCACTAATTAGTTTGTAACCAACAATTTTTCCTCTAGAGGTAAGTTCCGCATCATCTGTTGCATGCGTTTCCTGCCAGAATTACAACGTTGATATCGAAGTAATAACTTTAATACTCTTTCTAAGTGTTCAGTTTTTGACTTTCTAATGCTTTCAATGTTCAATTGCAAAATACGGACTGAGGGTCCAATATTTTTTGTCTTATAATGCTGAGAGTACCGATGTTATTGTGATTTTGATTTTGGTTCATGTTCATTTGTTTGTATCACAAAACATGTAGCATATGACATTAAAAACATCACAAAAGAATTGGTAATTTTTGAAGCAACTAAGCAGCGCACAAATAATTCAGATTAAACAATGCACTAATGACAATCCCACCGACATCAATTGAATCGGAAAGAGCTTTTAATGTGGCCAGTCGTTTCGTCACGAAAATTGCGCCATTGACAACCTAGTTTTTTGAAAAATTATTTAAAAATTAATATTATGAATTTATTTTTATTTTGTTTTTATGAATTCTTTTTTATTTAATTTTTAAAGTTTTTCTAATTAAAAATAATGACAGATGACAGCGGGATTTTCCTGGAATTTAACATTTTTTGTCCCGGCTTCGCGGGATTTGAATTTTTACGGAAAATGAGAAACCCTAATTGTCATGAGTAATGAAAAATATCTACGTCACACCCCTATTGCTAGAATTCTTCTAGTTCTTCTTAAAACGAAAAAGGGCAAAACATTTATTAGATAATATTAATCTTAATATAAGTAAGTCAGCATAAATAAGTCTAATCACAATCCATGTTTATGACATGAATCAAATAAATCAAAAAAGACAAGGTTATGTTTACTTTTGTGATAACCACTGGTGTTATCAACTCTGTTAGCTGTGCAGTATGAATAAATAAGTAAATATTCAAAACCAATATACCATATCTGAATTTCACCTTTAACTACATTGTATGAATTAACAACATTATTTTTTTTTATTTTACTTTTGACTTCGTTTTTGCATAGAATCAAAATGAAAAAATTTCAAATGTTTGTGTTTATTTTATTCATTAATTTTGTTGTTTCGCACAATAAAAACACTAAACACTGTCGTTTAGCTTATATTATGCTTCTATTTTATCTCTGTCAAATTTTTTTTTGCGTTGATAAAAATTATCACTTTATATTTAATAGAACGACGGAACATTGAACGATACCAAACAATTTAAATTACATTTGAATTTGAAAACAAGTACAATTTACTAAATAGTAAATACTATTACGTTTACTAAAGTGATAATGCAAGGTGTTGAGTAATTGGGTAAATGGTTTTAAGAATACTTGTCGACATATGCACTATTCTTGTTTACTATTAATTCTTAATCACATCTTTAATTTTTCGTTCCAAAGCTGGTATTGTTAATTTTTTATTCATTTATATAAGTAGTACGTAACTATATAAAGATAAAATTTTAGTTTAAGCCGTACTTTCTGATTTTCATAGACAACTGTAGCATGCTGGTCGATTCGTACTAAGTTTTGGAACTACCAATTTTTTGGAACAACTTATTATGTTCGTTCATAACTTTTAATCCATGAAAAAAACTTTTCAAGTTGAAACACCATTTAAACTTGAAATTTTAATCATTCTAATTATTTGTATGTGAGAAGGTTAACTAAAAGTTGATGCTGCATATAGATCTTCTTGAAATAACTTATTGTGTCCTCAACTTTAAGTCAATAACTTTGAAGTCAAATCAATTTTGAAGGCAAACTTAGATAATCAAATCAAATTATTCTTAAAAATTATGAATATTATGCTATGAATTTTTTTCACGGAATACGTCTGTATAAAAATCAACTAATAAACGTTGAAATTTATTGTCAATGAACAACTTCAAATTCTGACCAGATATTGCAAAATATAAATTGAAATTATTCGAATGTATTGTTTACTACAAAAGTGTGGATGAGGAATGGATTGAGTAAAACTCGGAGTTTCAATATAAAACTAGGCAACAAAAAATTTACTTTAACAAAACTTGATTATAACTCTAGACAATAAATATAAATACAAAATGTTTTTCCTTTAACAATTGTTTTCAAAAATTTTAGTTAGTTTTTCAAAATGTTTTCTAACAAAAAGGCCAATAGTTCCACCATCTAATGTCAAACAACATTTTCAAATTGTGTTGCAGTTTGGAAATGTTCCGCATGCATTTACCGATTTGCCAATATTTTTATATTTTTCTTACGTTTCCACGATTTATTTTGAACGACAAATTTGTTATTTCAAGAATCTGATGGTTTTAATTAGGGTTGTACAGATTAGCCAATAATGGTCGATTACCGATTAATCGGCTCCCGCTTAATTTTGTATACTCTACACTAAAAAAACATGTTCTATTTTCAATCGAAATTCAGTTATCTCAACCCCGTCTGGGGCGGATATGGTGAAACTCCGAAATCGATTAAACAGCTGTACAGGTACAGAACGGTGTACTTGAGACAATCGCACGTAATGATTATTTGAAAAAAATATAGTTCAATTAATAACAAATATTTGTATTTAAAATTAAAAAATATGAAGGGCCTGAAATCTCAAGGCTCTGAGATATCAAGACTTCGGTCTTGGTTAAGGATTTTAATATAGTTTTCGGCAAAAAACTTTTATAAGGACATTGTTTTTAGTTTAGCGCAGCGGTGTATATCAAACATAAAACTCTTTGTTAAAGCACAAGTATTTTTTTATCTCTGTTTAAAAATTTATTACAAAACAAACACGAAATATTAATACGTTGTCGGAAAATTATCAGATCATAACTTAATATAACTTAATGAAAAAATGATACATCCAGCAAACTACTCAAAAACCTCTCCATTTAGCGTTTCAAGAAAATATTACAAAATCAAAAATTCATATGTCCTTCAAAATTCCAAAAATATTCTAAAAATTAAAATAAAATCAAAAATTTAAACTTTTTTTTAAAGTTCTAAAAACATTCCAAAAATTATTACAAAAACAAAGATTGAAACGTTTTCAAAATTCTAAAAATATTTCAAAAATTATAACAAATTCAAAAATACAAATTTTTTTCAATATGCCAAAAATTATAATAAAATCAAAAATTTAAATTTTTTCAAAATTTTAAAAATATTGCAAAAATTTCAAAATGCCAAAAATATTTAAAAAATTATAATAAAATCAAAAATTGAAACTTTTTCAAAATTCTAAAAATATTCCGAAAATTCTTACCAAATCAAAAATTGAAACTTTCTTCAAAATTCCAAAATTATTTAAAAAATTATAACAAAATCAAAAATATCCATGTCCAATTTCATGATCGATACATTTCATGTCAAACAAAAAATTAAATTCATTTTCCAAACAAATGAGTAAAAAAAAATGAAAATCATTCTTTTCAATCAATCTTTCATTCACACTTGACAACATTTTTTTGACAAACTTATAATGCAATAATCTAGTTTTTGGTCTCACATACCAATCCCGACCATCAAGATTTTCCAAATTCAATGTTCCTATTCGTAATCACTTAAAAATTAAAATGAACGTTTTTTAAGCAAAAAAATATGCAAATTTCCTTGTTTTGACACACTTGACGATTTTTTGACACACTTCCGGCACAACTTTCGAACACATCGTCCTTTCGAATCTTACCATTGAGTTTACCTATTTCTAGAAACAAAAATTTTTGAAATCCCTCCAGCCGTTTTCTAGATTTCGTTGGTTGTGACGGTCGGCCGGCAGACAGACATACATTTTTTGTTGCTTTTTAGAATCAGCCAGGTCGACGTCGCGAATTTCGTTTCGACGTCGCTTCGACCAGGTCCTAAAACGTCAAGAAATGCTAAAAAAAGTGGGAATAAAAATTTTATTTTTGGCTCGAGAATGTCTTTAGGTCTTTCAGACCGAACAAATTCATGATGTACGGCCAAAATAATTTTTTTTCACTGTTATATTGCTTGTAATTATTACGTGCAAGTATTACATTTTAAATAAACCTCATTCTGTTGTCAAGAAAATGTTTATCTGTAGTTGTCCCAATCACCGTAAGTTTTTTGCAAGCATTTTTTATTTGTTTATAAAATCTTAACTTCGAAATAAGGTTGTCATTACTTTTAGGGTATTCACATCCGGCCTCTATCAGAAATCATATATAATTTCCCTATTATAAGATCTTCCTTATTTATCCTGATCTGAGTCATATTTCATTTGATCAAATGTTATTTGGTTAAAATTCACTGGATTAATATCTTATGTTAGAAATATAGTGTTTGAAAAAAAAAACTTTAAAAAAAAATAGAACCGAATTCAGAAAAAACAAAAGAGGCACAAAAAAGTGAAAAATAATTCAATTGTGGCTTTTAGAGACAAAAATACGTTACATTTTGATTAATTTAATTATACCTTGCTATATAGACAATAAAATTACGCTATTAAACAAAGTTAGTATCTTAAAACCGTTTTTTTAAAATTATAATTATTATAGTTATTATAGTAATTATATTTTAAAAGTTATTTGTAGTACAAAACTGTTGGAAATCGGTGCCAAGCCTGAGATATATTAGTCGGTTTTTCGTCAATGTGGCACCGACTTCGAACAGTTTTGTACTACAAATAACTTTTAAAATATAAAAACTATTATAACAACTATAATAATAATAATAATCTATAATACAATAGCCGTGAGTCTATCCCTCTATACGGTCGTAACGCTGATGACGTAGTCATTTTTTATTGTTTTTTTATATTCATAAATACATAATAATCATAAAAAATTTGTTTTACGAATTTTAAATTGACCGAATGTAGTTTTTTAAAGTTATTGCTACTGTCTTTTCTTCTTTCGTGAAAATTATTATCATTTCGATATTAAGAAAATTAATTTTTTCTATGCGAAAAGTAAACTCATTAGTGTAAAAAAATAATAATTTATAGTTGCTATGGTTTTTCATATAATTTTACAAAGTATTTTAAACAACGTAACCATGAAAAAATAGAATATGAATTTTGAATGTTTTGTTGTCGATTTATAACTTTATAATTTATAGTAAATATCGATTATATATTAGTATCATAGAAAAAATTGCATTTCCTACGCGAGATAAAAACGTTTTTCGTTCGTAAACATGTCTCATGTCAAACATGTCACAAATGTTTACTCACGAAAAAAACAATGTTTTCATCTCTTGTAGGAAAATATACTAATTTTTGACAGGCAGTGTCAAAATATATAAATAAAATCATATAATAGTGGTTTTTCAATCATTATTTTTTATAGATTTATTCCTGTGAAATAAAATAAAGAAAAACAAGAACCACTATTTGAGTATTATTTCGGTCTGAAAGACCTAAGTATTACATTCATGAGCTAAAAGTGAAATTCTTACCCCCAGTTTTTTGGCGTTTCTCGACGTTTTAGGACCTACTGGAACTGATTCTAAAAAAGCAAAAAAAAATGTATGTCTGTCGGCCGTCCGGCCGTCACAACCTACGAAATCTAGAAAACCGCTCGACGGATTTCAAAAAATTTTTTTTTCTACAAATACGTTTACTCAATGGAAAGAGCCGAAAGGACGATGTGTTCGATAACTGTACCGGACGTGTGTCAAAAAAATCGTCAAGTTTGTCAAAACAAGGAAATTTGTATATTTTTTGCTTGTAAAACTTTCATTTTAAGTGATTACGAGTATGAACATTGAATTTGGAGAAATCTTGATGGTAGGGATTGGTATGTGAGATCAAAAACTAGATTATTGCATTATAAGTTTGTCAAAAAAATGTTGTCAAGTGTGTCAAAAGAAAAATTTTTATTTATTTTTTTACTTAATTTTTTGGAAAAAAATAAAATTAATTATTTGTATGACATGAAATTTTATTATTACTATAGAGAATTATGGCATTATAAGTTTGTCAAAAAAATAATGTCAAGTGTGTCAAAAAATGGTTTCATTTATTTTTTAGCCAATTTTTTCGAAAAAAAAATTTTGCTGTTTTTATGACGTAAATCTAATTGAAAATGAAATTGGACAGAAAATTTTTGAATTTGTTATAGTTTTTGAAATATTTCTGGAATTTTGAAAAAAGTTTGTATTTTTGATTTTGTAATAATTTTTGCAATATTTTTAGAATTTTGGAAAAAGTTTTAATTTTTGTTTTTGTTATAATTTTTGCAATATCTTTAGAATTTTGAAAAAAAAAAGAATTCTTTTACATATAATTTTAGGATTTTGAAAAAAGTATCAATTTTTGATTTTGTAAGATTTTTAGGAATATTTTTAGAATTTTGAAAAATTAAAAATTTTTAATTTTTATAATTTTTGGAATTTTAAAAAAAGTTTCAATTTTTGACTTTGTTATAATTTTTGCAATATTTTTAGAATTTTGGAAAAGGTTTGAATTTTTAAGAATTTTCGGAAACACCGGAACAGAAAAATCGCCAATTTCACCCGAATTTCAATTCAATTAGTCACAATATATGTAATATGTTTGAATTTTGCTTTTGGACCTATATAGGTAAAAACATGCTATATATTATGCTTGATTTATAATAATTAATATACTTCACAAACAAACTTAAATCGTTTAAAGCAAAAACATGAGAAATTTCAGAGAGAATTTTTTAAATGATTATAGTTGTGTTTTGTATGTAAGCCAAAATAAATGTTTAAAATGCTTTTCTTAACTCCCCTTTGTAGCACTATTATAGCAGGAGTCAGACCCAGAAAATTGTTCTATAGAACAGCGAACATAACTGCATAGAAAAATATAGATTTTTAACAATTTTTAAAAACAATTTAGGTTGTTCTTTTCACTTCTAATCCTGGAATTCAATTGTATTGAAACCTTGTATGTAAGGCTTTAGTACTGTTTCCAATTTCTGCGTAGCAACTTCTAGTTTGTCACTGCTGGTTAAAAATCTTGTTTTTGCGGTTTTTATCCCTACTATAGCCTACAGTTACAAATCGATTTCGAATTATTTATTAGCTTTAATATTAGCTTTTGGGGTACATTAGACAAAAGGTTCAAAGAGTTCACCATATAACACAACAGGTGATTTTCTCACTGTTTTTATGTTTTGTGGAAGACATTCGTTCGTGAATGAATTTTTGAACAAGACGCTGATTAGTTTTTGAGCGAAATTGAACAAAGCGGTCTGGGTCCTGACCTCAAAATGTTTTTATAATTAGAACTACACGAAATCTATAATATCGGTTAGCCATTAATTGAAGTATTAGATGGATATTAGCCCCCTATATATCCAGAATATTTTGTTTCCAGAGCTGTGGTGAAGTCAGCCTAGGTATCAGCGTCGCATGTCTTGATATTTGGCCGAAATACATGTCTTGATATTTTGCCGATTAATCGCGTAAATAAGCCGATTTCGATTAATTGGCGAAATAGACAATTAACGAATACCATCCGTTTTATCGGTACAACCCTAGTTTTAATCAAATAGTTTGATTGGTGGTGTATTATTTAAAATATGTATAAATAAAATATAAACTAAAGCAAGCATTCATATTTGATCCGTTAATTAGAAGGTATATTTGAAGTGCTGGCGCCTGGTCGATGAACACTGTTCAGTCAACGGTAGCACCCTTAATCTAAGTTATAAAGCATACCTTGACACTATTGCTTGCTCGAAGAAATGAACCTGCATATATAACTCTATATATGGTCTTTAATCATTGAAGAATATGCCGCTATCTGAATTATTGACAATTGCATTTCAGTTTTGTTCTTACAAAATGTTAAACGAATCGCTTTTTACCTCTTATTTTATTTTTATTTCTTCCATCGTATCATGGAATATTGACCTGAGAAATCATACTTTGTTATGTAATAAGATTTATTGTTTGGTTATTATTCTTTAAAAATAAATAAAAGAAATTGGCGTTCATCAACACTTTAGAACGCATGTTGTTGTTGGACTAGGTAATTACCTATTGTAATTCCTATTACACAACCTCTTTTATTATATAAAAAACAACATTCAAATATATTCGTTTTTATTTTGAAAATGTCGTTATGGCAATAGATTATGACAATCAATTTTTTCAATAAAATTTCATACAAAAAAAAAAAGAATAACAGAAATGTTTGGATTAAAAATTTTACTAGCTAGACCCCAATAATTTGAGATGGTGTTATGAGTTTGATAAGTTGTCAAAAATCAGCCACCAAAGATTATACGGATAATATCTATAAGGAAGACGTTATAGTAGCATTCGTTTTATTTCTTTCGAAGCTTAAAGTTCATAACAGAAGTTTCCATAAGTTAATATGGAATCAAATTAATGCAATTTAACTTAATTTCCGAAAACACTATCAGATGAAAGATAAACCTACATAAATATGTTTTTAATAAAAAACAATTACATTAAGTAATATTTTGGCGGAACTGTAATCCAACAATACAAATTTAGATAACGAAAACGTAACAATAACACACCAGATAAACTCCTTATTATAAAGTAAATATGTACATATACTAAATATATACATTTCAATTGTCGTAAAGAATTTGCTAAACAATGTTTAATTTAATTCTTTGTTTAACTTATTTTCTTATAATCATTGTTTTAAAATTAATAAATTGATATATTATCAATAACGAGGCTAAATTTGATAAGCACTATAAACGTGATTTTAAATCCGTCGGCGGTGTATGTTTAAGTAATTGAACAAGTAAAGCAATTCAATTACTGATGCCATGTCTTAAATTTATTAAAGATAAGCCATCGGTAAAATTATGCTATTGGAATGCCTATTGTGTGATTTTCAAACAGTTAATGAGAATCAATGTAAATAATTAGTATTCACAATTCGACTGATCTCTCAAGTGCTTCATGTTTGCACATATTTCAAAGGTGATTTCATGACACAAATTTTATTGAACAATGAAAAAACAAAGTTGGCAGACTAGATGAATTTTAATAAAAGTTGTGATTCATCATATATCGTCATCTAAAACTTTTCAATCAGATTTGTGTTGATTAAAATCAGAACTATAGATACATACATATTACTACCAAGACGATGGGTTCTCAGCACTGGAACTACACGACAGTGTTCTTCTACCAACGATTATCAATTTCGCTACAAGTACCAGACTTTCGCTACAAGTACCAGACGTACAAAAACCGGCATACTATCTAACCACAGAACATGTTTGTTTGAACATCTTTAAACAACTGTATGGATATTCATTTCATTAGCCAATTTCTTGGTAATTACACAAAAAAATTTCAACCGCTAAAACACATTTAGATAACGAAAAATATGAATTACGCAGATCACATTCAAGTAATCATAGAGATTCAATAAATGTCAATCGAAAATATAAAAATTTTCTATAATTAGAGAAAACATTTAGAAAATTATGATTTCATGCGGGTACAAATAAAGTTATGGCGCACCATTCAACCCTGTATAGTACGCAATGCAAATCGGGTAATATTATTTAATGGCATAGAAGGTTTGGTTTACATCTCTAAATATAATAGATAAAGGTTACTATATGTGTTATTATGGTTTTCCATATTATTCACTGTTTGTGTGCTCTTGTCACTTTTGAATTCAAAATGCAATATTAATAATAATATAAACTTCCTTAAAGTAACCATTTGAATTTGATTTTTTATTTTATTGAATATCGATTTCGACTTACGTCATCCTCAGTTCTTAAATTATTCTGGAATAATTTAAGAACCGAGGATGACGCAAGTCGAAATAGATATTCAATAAAATAAAAAATAAAATTCAAATTGTTACTATAAGGAAGTTTATATTATTATTAATAAAATAAAAAATTAAAAATAAACAGTAAAAAGTATATTTTTAAATAATGAATTTTAAGATAAAGGTAATAGGATGCCGTATTAAGGAAAATTAGCAATTGCCACACAACTCCACAGAGTTTGTAGAAAATGATGTCATAGGCAATTAAGTATATGAACACCTCTAAAGCTCTGAGACCAGATGGTTTGTTGCGAAATAATAAGTATACGTAGTTGTGCATCCTACACGCCCTCGGTATATTATTCTTCACAAGGCTGTTCAAACATTATCGACAGCTTACAAATACCGTGCTTCTGAAAAGCAGGGTTAGTTGTATCATTGCTAAAACCTAACTTAACCATGTACTCCGGTTTCCCTTTTTCTTCCGATACTACCCGATGACGCTTGTCGAACTTTGATGACATAAGTATATATTTTGATCAAACTATTGTATTGAACTCAGAAAAAGGAATGAACACTCTGTCCAAACTTCATGTGGCGTCAAAAGCATTCAAACGTCGTCGTAGTATCTCAAAACGAACTCTTGATAGAGGGTAAAGATATCCGCCAGCATCCTCTGAACACTTATACTCGAGGCAGCAACAATTGTTTCTGATACAATCCCTCAAGAAATTATGACGTACCTCAATATGCTTATATAGTTCTTGTTTGATATTCTTTGTTCAAAGCCATACAAATTGTAATCTTGTTGTCGCAATGAAAGATCATTTCTGTCTCCTTAAACAATTCCTTGTGAAAAGAACGCAATCATAAAAAAGCCACCGCCAATCTCATTGACACAAATTCTGCTTCCGCAGGAGAGAGCAACCGATTGCTTCTTTGATCTTCAAGAAATACAACCCTCACCTGCTTGAAAAACAAAACCACTTTTTTCATCTAAGTCTCCTGCATAATCCAAATCACAAAAACCAATTATTTTATTAAACTCATTCTTTTCTCCCCCTCTAAAATATAACTTGTTTTCCGAAGTACCTTTTAGACTTTTAACTTTATACATTACCGTATGCGTCAAATCCGGTAGTTCTGATTTTTTGCAGACTTGTTTATGATGTTGTTATTGATGCCTAATGAATAATCCAAGTTTGTGACCTCGAGCACCGAACGCAACTTCGTCAAAAATCGTAAAAACCGCGAAAAAATCGTTATTTTTTCAAATTTTGGCGATTATAACCCTAAAGAACTAGCTTTTTCTTTAACCTTTCTTATGCCGTTTTTAAAGTAGACTAAATTTGCTACAATGTGATACTAGATCTGTCTCTGCAGACCCACTAGTTTCCGAGATTAAACCTTTCAAAGTTTATCATTTTTTTCGAACTTCGTAATTTTTTGCAATTCTGTCGTTCTAAATGAACTTTGACCTTTGACTCTGTACTTTTATGATGGGATGTTAAAAAAGAAAATGAGAAGTGTGAACAATGTGCACAAGTATGTGGAACTCTCGATACTTTTCCAAAATCAACCTTATCGAGAAAAGTGCATCGGTAGTACCTCGGCCCCGTCGGAAACCACACTGATATTCTCCAAACAGTTGTTCAGCAAAAGGAAATAAATGATTAAATTAACAATTAAATTAACAATAAATGATTAAATTAACAATTAAAATGGTGTGTATAACTAGTGCGAATGCGTTTTCCAAACGCGAGTTATTGCAGCACTCCCTACGGTCATGCTGCAAACTAACTCTTGTTTGGAAAACACATTCGCACTAGTAATACAATCTACTATTTCTAATTGGCCACCACACACACATGTATTTATTAATACAATTATTAGGACAGGGATGTACAAAACTCTACAAAGGTATAAATTGCAAAAAATTGCGAAGTTCGAAAAAAATGATAAACTTTGAAAGGCTTAATCTCGGAAACTATTGGACATATTGTAGCAAATTGAACATATTGTAGCAAATTTAGTCTACTTTAAAAACGGCCTAAGAAAGGTTAAAGAAAAAACTAGCCCTTTAGGGTCATTCCATTTTAAAGTGAACCTTCAAGCTAAAGTTTTTTTTATTCACAAAACTGTAACTGTGACCTATAATTTTTTGTTTCATATATTTTACTATTTATTTATTTAGCGTATGGTTTTTTTTTGTGACACATTAAAAAATTAAACTTAAAAATAGGTAGACTCTTCTATGAAATCTACCTAAAACAATACATGGATACACATTAAATGAACTTACAATCGATTTGATTGCGTGTCTTTTAAGTAAATTAAAAAGTAAAATATTTGAACATTGGGCAGTACATTTGAACATTAGATGTTTACATCGAGCGAGTCTATCCATGCTACTACATCGGGAGTTGCCAAATGGATGTCTGAGATGTTGCCATTGTAACGTCGAATTGGACACACAGTTGCAATGTGTTTTATAGTTTGTTGTGGAGCGCCGCAGTCACACTCAGGGGACTCTGAAATGCCCCACTTGTAGAAAGAATCAGCACAACGTCCATGATTCGTTCTTATTCGGTTTAATGTAGTCCAGGTATGACGTGGCAAATCGAAACCAGGTTGGGTAGAAGTCGGGTTAGTAATAGAAAGGCCAGTTGTGTTGTAATGTTGCCAGGAGGTGTCCCAGGCATCCAAGATATTAAAATCAGTTGCCAGCAGGTTGCTGGCAGTTTTATGTAGAGGCTTTCTTGACTTCAATCGACAACGAGTGTGGTCACCGTAATATTCGTATATTTTACTATAAGATATGGCAACAACTGTGAAAATTCCAATATTGTTATTTTGTTTAGAATGCAATTAAGCACATGGTTGTGAAAAATGCTTAATATACGAATTAAAATATATCTAAAAAGAATATAGCATGGCACAAATATAATAAACCGAATTGTTTTAGACTTTTTATTTTCTGTAAGCTAAAGTTTGGAGTGTCTGAATTGGACTGCTTTGCTTTCCAAATAAATGAGGTAAGCATTCTAAATACATGAATTCTTTTGTGTTACGTTAGTCACGTTACGTTAGTCACACATCATTTAAATCAAAAGCGTCAATTTATGAAAAACTAACAAATTTTTTAAAAAGTTATTGGCTTTTTTAAAAAATACATTAATTACATTGAAGAAACTTATCAATAAATTTTATGTACATTTTCAACATCTAGAGAATTTTGGTTCATAATTTAGGTGTTAATTTAATGGTATAAAAAATGTTACGTTAGTCACATTTACATTTTTATTTAAAAAATATCTAAAAAATTTAATTTAAATAAAAAGCTTTCTGATTTAGATAAATAAACTCGATTTACATTTTAAAAAGTCAACAAGTACTTAAAATAATCTTTACAATTTTAGTTATTAGGAAACAAAGTAGTGAATTTCGGTATAAATGCTACGTTTGTCACTTTGGAATGACCCTTTAGGGTTATAATGGCCAAAATTTGAAAAAATAACGATTTTTTCGCGGTTTTTACGATTTTCGACGAAGTTGCGTTCGGCGCTCGAGGTCACAAACTCGGATTATTTATTAAGCCAACATCATAAACAAGTCTGCAAAAAATCAGAACTACCGGATTTGACGCATACTACCCCATACACTCAGGCGACAAAGTTACTGGACTAATAACGTAGTACCCTTTTTACAGCTTTTCAATGGGCTTTTCCTGGATTTTGATTGAATCGACTAAGATAGTTTACAGAAAAGCTCAACACATTTGCTAAGAATAGTAAACATCCTATCAACTCTTGGTAGGGTATATTAGCCATTTCGATTTTCTCTTCATCGTTCTTAGGACAAAACGAAGAATCCAAGCTTTAGTTGCAATTCATTGGAGTGGAAATGGGATTGGAGTCAGACATACCAAACCGTAGTAAAACATCCTCTACAAAATTTTTTTTTTGACTTAAACTCAAAACACCAGAAGATTTGTTATATTCAAGATTCATACCAAGAAAAGTGGAGGCTTCTCCTAAATTTTTCATTTCAAACTTTGACATTATCTTCATTTTAACATCTGCAAGTTCTTGAGGATCCTTTGCAAAGAACAGTATGTCGTCGACATAAACAGCAACGTAGAACTGAATATCTCCTTGAACATTTATGTATACAAATGCATCAGATTCCGATTGGATTAACCCCACATCCGTTAAAACTTTATCCAACTTTAAGTTCCACATTGTGGGAGATTGTTTTAAGGCTGTTTTACACGGACCAGTTTTTCGTCCAGAAAATTATTCATTTTTGTATCCAGTCAAAAATGGACATTTTAAGCAAAAAATGAAGCTAGCTCTAATTTATTTTCAGTTTCATATTCATTTTATGCGCAGTAGCCGTCTGCGCAGCTGTAGCCCAATGAAAAATGGACATACATCCAGTTTCTGAGCATGCTCTATTTTTTCTTCATTTTTACAACAGTTTATGCGCAGTGAGTGTACTATATCCATTCGTGTCTGCGCAGCTGTCAGCTCTAGTGACGATTTATTATTACGATTTATAACGATTTATTATTTATTTTATCTTCGTAGAATCAAACAAAACAAAACAGTTCTTGTAACCTACATAAACACAAAGACTATGTTGTCAACATTGTCAAATAGTCGCATGCGCGAAGTCAGTTTAAACTGGTTGTGTGTAAAACAGAAAAAAAACTGGATAGAAAAATGTTAATAAAAATGTCCATTCTTGACTGGATACAAAAATGAATACTTTTCTGGACTGGAAACTGGTCCGTGTAAAACAGCCTTTAAGCCGTATAACGCGGTTCTTAGTCGTAAATAATTTCCTTTACTTTCATGGTCAAATTTTATTTATAATTAAGAAATAATATTCCAAAAAACTTAAAGACTGATAATGTAAATGGAGCTATAACTTGACGTGGAATGATTCCTTATAAAAAATTAGCATATTTATTATTGACATAAGAATTGAAAATATTTATTAAAATATTAAATAAATATTTAAAGATGAAATTTGAATTAAATGTTGAAAAAGTAGTATAATAAATGGTGGAACAGTCTCGGTTAGTTTTACAGTAAAATAACAAGTGTTAGAGAAATTAAATGGAGCAGTCGACAGTTAAATCTTTTTCAAAGTTTAAGCTATCAAAATTGATTTGAAAGTAAAAGCCATTAAATCGTACTATATAGATACTGCACACTTACGCAACAAATCGATCTAAAGTATTCCATCGCGATCTCCTACTTCACTTTAAACAACAACAAAAATAACACAAAATTGCTGTCGCAATTCTTATATGTTTTATTTCTTATATGTTTTAATAACATTTCGATTGATATTTGCTTGTACCTACCTAAAGAATAATAACATGAACTTAACAATAATTAATAAAACAAATATAAAAGTATTTGTACGACGAATTTTGATTTCTATTTCAATCTCATTTTTGCGTAAATATTTACTTATTTTAATCGTGATTATCTGTTTAAACGTTAATTGTTCTCGTCATTTTTTTACTTCACCAGAGTTAAAGTAGAATTGTGTGAAGTAATTAATGCAAGCTGTCAAGAAAAAAAATCTTACATACACCAAATTTAATTTTTTATTTTGATTTGGACCATCCCATTTAAATAGCCACAAAATAAGGTTTATGTCTGTGGGTGGGTGGATGATTGGTTGACAAAAACGGATTGGATCTTGATGAAACTTTGGTATATGATCCTGTTTAACTTGAAAATGGAAAATCTGGATTCATTTCAAAATTGGACAAAAGGGTTGAGGTAAATTTGAATCTTCAATAACTTCTAATCCTGGCTTCCAATCTTATTGAGACTTGGTTCACAACAGTTTTGCATCCCAACTTCCGGTGTTTCACTTCCGGTAAATTTTTTTTTGCAAAGTTTTGCATTTTTTCAGTGTTGTTATTCACACTACAGCCTACAATAATGAAGCGATAATGATGAAACTTATGAAAAAGGTTTAAATTACTGTGAGAAGATAATGATCAACTTTTGGAACACATCGATCAAAGTGAGGGGGGAGGAGTAGGTCCACTATACAACTGCTGACTTTTCTCACTTTGTTTTTAAAGTTTCTTGGGAGTATTCAGACTTCGTTCATTAAACAATTTTGATGACACGTCGATAATGACAAAGATTAGTTTTTGGACGATTTTGGGATAATTGGTATCCCATAATTGGGCCTGTATGATTTTTAACAGTTCTGCATTCCAAATTCCGTTTTGTCACTTCAGCTGAATTATTTTTTACAACATAATTTATATCTGTTGGGATACTACAGCTTCCATTAATGATCTAATTTTGATAAAACTACGCGAGATCTACAACAAAAGCTTGCCAGTATTTTATGAATATAAGCTTACTATTTTATATCCAAAACATTTTGTTTCCAGAGCGTGGGGAAGTCAGTCAATATTTTTATATTTTCTTAATCACAAAATAAATTCCTAACTTTATAAGATAGAAATCAATCGAGCTTCTGCTTTTTTAGTGTTACAAGACAAAGCATGAATTACAATTATAAGTGTAAAATATGGAGGGGCTGAAATCTCAAGCTCTGAGATATCAAGACTTCGGTCTAGGTTAAGGATTTTGATATAGTTTTCGGCAAAAAACTTTTATGAGGACATACGGTTTTTAGTTTTGGGCAGCGATGTATATCAAACATAACTCTTTGTTAAAGTACAAGTATTTTTTTTATCTCTGTTTAGAAATTTATTACAAAACTAACACGAAACATCAATACGTTGCCGAAAAATTATAACAGATCATAAATTAACATAATTTAGTGAAAAAATGATACACTCAGCAAACTACTCAAAACCTCTGCATTTAGCGTTTCGAGAAAATATTACAAAATCACAAATTCATATTTCTTTCAAAATTCCAAAAATATTGTAAAAATTAAATAAAATCAAACTTTTTTCAAAATTCTAAAAATATTCCAAAAATTATTACAAAATCAAAGATTAAAATTTGTTTCGAAAATTCTAAAAATTTTGCAAAAATTATTACAAAATCAAAAATTGAAACTTTTTTCAAAATTCCAAAAATATTCCAAAAATTAGAATTAAATCAGATATTTAAACTTTTTCTAAATTCCAATAATATTCCAAAAATAAATAATATTTCTAAAATAAATAATCAAGCAGCCATTGACATCGGATGCAAAACATTTTTGATAAAAATAATATTTTCATAAATTTATTATTTTAAATTGAAAATTTAAAGAATGTTGTAAGGATAGACTGCTCAAAAGGTACAAAATCAAAAATAATCTATCATCTCGAAGCCAAACTATCATTTATTTGATCTCCTGGCTATTACAGAGGGAAAAACAGATTTGAAATGACACACCAAAATCAAAATCAAATGTCAAACCAAAATACAAGAAAAATCGAACCGATAACAAGAATCTATCAATTGAATATTGAAAGATCTAGCAAATCGCAATCCGAACATTTATCGCATCAACTAAAAGATTATAAAATAGATATTGCAGTCATTCAAGCAACACACATTGCATCAAATGAAACTTTAGTTACCAGAGTTGAAATGCCTAGATATGAAATTATCTGAGCAACATTTCATAAATCGTATGGAACTGCAACGTATGGAAAATGTGGTTTTGAAAATGCAAAACTAGTGTAAACCTCTTCAACAGACGATGTTTTTATCGTAACAATTGAGATTGGTGGAACAAATATTATCAATATATATAAACCACCAAACACAGCCTGGTGACTTTAACAGCCATCACACACTATGGAAATATCAGAATGATGACATCAACGGTATCACACTTGTAAATTGGTCTAAACAGCAAAACTTGCATCTCATATTCGACGTGAAAGACATTCGTACTTTTCTATCCGGCCGATGGCGCAGAGATTACAACCCTATGTTTCGTTTCATCTAATTCTAAAGGTCAACCAATCCATGCTTTAAGTTTAAGACAAGCATTATTGGGTTTCGCACATTCTCAGCATCGACTAGTAATAGAGGCTGGAAAACAAATCCCGATATACATTCAAAACCGAAACCTAGATGGAATTTTTCAAAGGCTTCATGGCAAAGTTTTTCAAAAGACTTAGATGCTTCTGTACGATTTATTCCACCAGTTGTAAAGAACTACGACCGTTTCGTTGGCGCTACTCTAACAGCTGCAAAAAAATTCATACCGCGAGGCTTTCGTATGGAATATATTCCAGGATGGAATGAGGAAAGTGAAAGACTTTTCAATGAATTTGAAGAAAGTGGAGACCCAGAAATAGCTGATGATCTATTAAGATCCTTAGATGCTAATCGACAAGAAAAGTGGATGTCTGCTATGGAAAATATGGATTTCACACATTCTAGTAGAAAAGCATGGAGTCAAATACGAAAATTGGGTGCTGGGAAAAAGAAATTTGCTGATAAAACAAAAATCAATCCAAATTTAATAGCGAACAGGATAGTAAACGTGTCAAGAGTTGAACCACATAAAGAACTTTCAAAAATCGTTCTGTTAAATCTTAAAAACTTGAAACGAAACACACCAAGATCTTCCGAATATTGTCGCCCTTTCACCATCGAAGAGATTATAGTTTCATTATCGGACATGAAATTGGGCAAAGCAGCTGGCTTCGATAATCTCTATCCAGAATTCCTTAAAAATTGGGAGCAAATACCAGAAAATGGCTTGCTCGCTTTTACACCAACATAATGGAAACTGCAATATTACCAAACGCTTTCAAGAAAACGAAAATTATAGCATTGTTGAAACCAGGGAAAATAGTAGAAAATCCGGAAAGTTATAGACCAATCGCATTGCTAAGTGTCTGCTACAAATTATTTAAACGATTAATTTACAACCGAATTGTAACGACAATCGATGAGGTCTTAACTCCAGAATACGCCGGTTTTCGTCGTGGACGCAATTGCACAGATCAAGTTTTGTCACTAACCAACTATATCGAACATGGGTTCCAAAAAAAATTAAAAACTTCTGTTATTTTCATAGACCTAACAGCGGCCTATGACACCGTTTGGCGAAAAGGCCTAATATATAAGCTGCTCAATTTTATTCCATGCCTCAAAATTTCTCAAGTAATCAACAATATGCTCACAAATCGCCTTTTCCAAGTCTATCGAACCAATTAGAAGAGTTCTTTCAGGAAATTGAGTAATGGTCTCCCAAGGATCAGTATTGGCTCGAAGAACTCAAAGCAAGTAATTTTGACAAAAAAAGAATCATGGAAAAATGAATGGCGGACATCTTTCAAATCTAATAATTCATTATTACTGGACATAACAGACCCCAATATCAAATTGAATGGCTTTGACAATCTACGTAATTTATGGGTGAAATTGAACAGAATCCGGACATTAAATGGAAGATGTGCTGATTCTTTTTACAAATGGGGAGTATAGTAACGTCACCGTCTTGTGATTGTGGAGCACAAAAACAAACAATTCGTCACATCGTCTCCGAATTTCCCTTACACTCTTATCAAGGAAGGACCAATAACAGATTTTATCGACGCAACACCGAATGCACTCGAATGGCTGAAAAGTCTCGACGTTGAAATTTGAGTTTCATTGATTGTTAACTTTGTTTTTTATCACTGTACAACTGTATCCATACGCTAAATAAATAAAATTCCAAAATTCTTAAAAATTCAAATTTTTTCCAAAATTCTAAAAATATTGCAAAAATCCTTACAAAATCAAAAATTGAAACTTTTTTCAAAATTCTAAAAATGTATATAAAATTCAAAAAATCTTTTTTTTTTTTTCAAAATTCTAAAAATATTGCAAAAATTATAACAAAATCAAAAATTGAAACTTTTTTCAAAATCCCAAAACTATTTCAAAAATTAGAATAAAATTATTGCTAAATCAAAAATTGAAACTTTTTTCAAAATTCCAAAAATTATAATAAAATCAAAAATTTTAAATTTTTCAAAATTCTAAATATATTCCAAAAATTCTTACAAAATAAAAAATTGAAACTTTTTTCAAAATTCTAAAAAATATATAAAATTCAAAAATTCTTTTTTTTTTCAAAATTCTAAAAATATTGCAAAAATTATAAATCAAAAATTGAAACTTTTTCAAAATTCCAAAAATTAGAATAAAATCAAATATTTAAACGTTTTCTAAATACCAATAATATTCCAAAAATTCTTAAAAATTCAAATTTTTTCCAAAATTCTAAAAATATTGCAAAAATCCTTACAAAATCAAAAATTGAAACTTTTTTCAAAATTCTAAAAATGTATATAAAATTCAAAAATTCTTTTTTTTTTTCAAAATTCTAAAAATATTGCAAAAATTATAACAAAATCAAAAATTAAAACTTTTTCCAAAATACTAAAAATATTGCTAAAATTATTACAAAATCAAAAATACTAACTTTTTTCCAAATTCCAAAAATATTTCAAAAACTATAACAAATTCAAAAATTTCCATGTCCAATTTCATGTTCAATTACATTTACGTCATGAAAACAACTAAATTTTTTTTTTCAAAAAATTGGCTAAAAAAATAAATGAAATCATTTTTTGACACACTTGACATTATTTTTTTTGACAAACTTATAATGCCATAATAATAATAAAATTTCATGTCATACAAATAATTAATTTTATTTTTTTCCAAAAAATTGGGTAAACAAATAAATAAAAATCATTATTTTGACACACTTGACAACATTTTTTTGACAAACTTCTAATGCAATAATCAAGTTTTTGATCTCACATACCAATCTCTACCATCAAGATTTCTCCAAATTCAATGTTCCTACTCGTAATCACTTAAAATGAACGTTTTTTAAGCCAAAAATATGAAAATTTGCTATTTTTGACACACTTCCGGTACAGTTATCGAACACAGCGTCCTTTCAGACCTGTCTCTTGAGTATACTTATTTTTAGAAAAAAAAAATGTTGGAAATCCCTCCAGCGGTTTGCTAGATTTCGTAGGTAATGACGGACGGCCGGACGGCCTGCAGACAGACAGACATACATTTTTTTTGCTGTTTTAGAATCAGTAGATCCTAAAACGTCGAGAAATGTCAAAAAAGTGGGGGTAAAAATTTCACTTTTGGCTCATGAATTGACCATCTTTCAGACCGAAGTAATTTAAATGCAAGATGATTTTTGTAAACATTTGTTTATAAAACCTGTATGCACAATTTTTAAAATTTTTGAAATTCTAAATATCACAACGTAAGAATTCCAATACCGATGGAGCATTCAAAAATATATCAGTTATATATTGACAAATATTTAAATGAAGTTTATTGACATAAAAACATGTGACAAAATATTTATATGTGAACCATCCAATGATCGATCGGTTAAGATTTTTATTTGTCTTTTTTAAAGTTTTAAGCAAATAAAAGTCATTACGTAGTAAACTACCAAATTTGAATATTAAAATGAAATAGATTATACATAATAGTTGTTTATATAGTAAATAAACGTAAGCACTTAAAAACAAAAAGTTTTCTTAAACATATTTTGAAAAAATTTTTTAAGAACAATTTACTCTATAAATCTGGAGATGACACGTCAAAAGATCTAATCGTACATCGCTAGTCGGTACACGTTGGTGTAACACGAGATTATTATACTTTATTGAAAATTGAATATTCAAATAAAAGTTTTAAGTCTTTGTGTAAGTAAAGTTTCAGTCATCGAATGGAAAACAAGATACATTAGTGATTTTTACTGCATAATTTAAATTGTATTTCAATAAATTTTATTTGAATTTGTGTTTTTTTATATAATTGACTAAGTTTATATCAAAACTTTCAGAAACAGTTTCACGCGAACTCGGTTATCTAGGTCTGTTAAAAAATTATTCAAACTAAAACTTTTTAATTACGTTTTTCAGATTGGTATTGGATATGTGATGTGATATAAATATTGTCTTTATTATTGTTTATCGTTGTAATATTTCAAAGTTCCAATACAATAGTTATCCAGACGTCAATTAACGATCCAATATTTTATGAAGTTTTAATAATAATAATGTGGATGACGGATGACGATTGAAATCAGTTTATTTGTTAAGAACATTGTTTAGAAAAAGCGGGCTTTTCGGATTTCGAAGGACTCCAAATCATCTAGCTTGTGCTTCAATGTGTAAAATTTTAGTATTTTCGTTATTCTTGAAACAAGCATTGTGGTTTTCGGCAATTAAATGGTTGGCAAAAGTAGAGGAGGAATAACATAACTTGAGCAATAAAATGTTCAGAACACCGATTTTGGAAATTACGACCAGTTTGGCCAATATATATAGCAGGACACTCTGAGCGAGATCGTTGGTAGACACGGGATTTAGTCATTATTTTCTGACAGGGTTTGTTGTTAATCAGAAAATTTTGGATGTTGTTTTTATTATAGTATGCACCGTTGAAATCCGTAGATTTCGAAAGTATGTTTCTTAGATTTTCACTGAGTTTTTCTGTATAACTAACTTTACGCCATTTTTTGAGATTTATGTGAAAATTGATGATAGAAAAGTGGAAATCAAAGAAGTATTTCTTGGATTTTTTCCTTTACATGGAAAAAAGCAGCTGATTTAAGCGATGAATTTCTTAAAAATCTTGAAAATGACAACTTAGATGTTATGAACTGTCGTTCCCAAGGTTATGATAATGCAGTTGTTATGAGTGGTATACATGGAGGAGTGCAAGTTATTATTAAAGCAAAAAACAACAAACCAATATTTGTTGGTAGGTCATTCATAGATAATTCAATTAATTTATGTGACCAATACACATTTGCACAAAATGTAGCTTTTGTAACATTTTTCGGAACAGTGGAATTTTTACATTTTTTTCTGCTCCGACTTGCCGCTGGGAAGTGCTTGCTAAACACAGCAAAGCAACTTTTAAAAGACTCAACAACGCGTCGGAATGCTCGTATTGCTTCAGTTAAAATATTGGATGAAAATTTTAATGGGATTGTGGCTGTAGTTGAGAAATTAAGTAATCAACCAGAAAATGTAGACACTAGAGGCGCTGCACAGAACCTTATGATTGTGTGTGATTTTACATTTCTTTGCTATCTTTTGTTTCGGAATGATGTTTTAAGGCGAATAAATTGTGCTTGGATTGTATTGCAAAGCACAGACTTGAATATTGATCAATTAGTTATAAAAATACAGTCACATCGTCTTTATACTGAAGAAAAATCTAGTCATATTGTACAAAAGGTAATAGATTTTGCTGTGAAAAAATCGGAGGACTACGACATTCGAATTGAAAGATGAATTCGTGGTAAAAAACGAATGGCTGGTGAGTTGGCCCCTGATGTAGGACTGACACTAAGAGCTGAACTTAAAAAGGACATGTATGAATGTCTTGACCGATTCAATTTTGAACTCCGAACAAGATTAAAGTCAGTCCAAGATGTAGCTTCATTGTTCACGGTTGTGCTGACAAACACTGGGGTTTTGGCGAACAGTGAAGAGTTGGAGTTATCTGAATCAAAATTTACCGTTTTTTATGATGAGGTATCAGAAACAGAACTCGTCATAGAGATACTAAGGTTGAGTAGGCATTTAAAAGCGGCCAATGTAACAGTTTCTAACTGGGTGGGCCTATAGACTTTTTGAAATTGATCATGGAATGGGATTTTAAAGAATATCTCCCGAATCGTATGGTCGCACTAAAGTTGTTTATGACTATTTGCGTATCAGTGGCTTGGAGTGAGAGGAGTTTCAGCAAATTAAAATTAATTAAAAATTGCATGCTGGCACCAATGACCCAAACGAGGCTTAACAATCTTGGAATATTAACAACATGAGGCAGCACAAAATAGAAATTTTGAAGATGTGATTTCTAAGTTTGCAGCTGTTAAAGCTAGAGAGAAGAGATTTAAAATGTGTGTACATAATATGTATGTGAGAGTATATTAATTCTACTCTCATTTTTCTTTTGCTATACTCTAACAGTGGCGCACACAGAAAAAAATTTAGGGGAGGTCATTAAAAAATTTAGGGGGGGGGGGAGGGGCGTTATTAAAGAATTTTTTAATAAAAAGTGATATTGTGTTATTGGAATTACAATATGTGTCACAACAACTCATAGATACCTTTTAAGACCTCGGTTCCACAACAACATGGGTTCAACATGGGTGAAGTGTTGACGCACGCTTTTTTTAAACTTTCGTGGATTGAATGTCTCGAGACTATTGATTCAGTTATAGTGACATTCTGTCACTATAACAATGAGAAATCGCAGCAGTTTGACTGTTTGCACAAACCGATTGGCGAGTATAACGGGGAAAAAGAATATGTTTGAGTAATAATGGATCTGATTTCGTTCGAGCACTGCTGGTCACTATATTTATAAAAAACAACTAGATCAGCAAATATTGTACGACGGTGTTGTAGGGAATCAGGATTTGATATTAAATTTCGATCACCAACAAGTCGTATAGCACGCTCTTGTACAGAGTCAGAAAGAGCCAGGATGGAAACATGTGCATCGCCCCAAACATGACAACAATACTCCATACTAAGACGAATATTGGACTTATAAATGTGGAGTAATTGATACGGAGTGAAATAGTTTTTACATCTATTGAGGAGGCCGAGTTTTTTTGACGGGTTGTTTTCAATTGCCATTATATGATCGTTCTAGAGTAGGTCATTGGAAATTGTGACTCCCAATAGACGAACGCTTTCACATTCGTCTATTTGATCGTCACACATACTAATTGAAATATCATTTGCGAACTCTTTGATCTGGAAACAATTAATAGTTTTGGTGAAATTAAAATTGACTAAATTTTTGTCGCCCCAATCGACTTTTTTTAGGTTCTCGTTTACATTTATGGCAGGTTTTATTCGTTTTTGCAGTATACTATCATCTGCAAAACTATTTATCGGATTACTGGTGAATTTCTAGAGTTCGTTGATATAAATTAAAACTAGAGTAAAGAATAAAACTGAGCGTTGCTGAGGGTTAACCAGCGTTAGTTAATTTAGACTCAGAAGAAAAGTTATCGATGGATACCGAAATGTATCCGCCGGTGAGAAGTAAGGCCTTAGGATTGTGGGCAGAAATGTTGATCAGGTTGGTATGCCAGATTCGATCAAATGCTTGTCTAATGCGATAACGTATGTTTCACCACCTTCATCAAGTATGCTGTTCCAACGATGGGCTACAAAGTTCAATTTGTTCCTTTTTTGCGACGGGCTAGACATTGGCTAACAAGCACGAAGGGAAAATACCAGATTTACAGAATTTGTAATAAATTTTTGTAAGAGTAGGTGCAAGTTCTTTTGAAAATGTTTTTAGAATAATGTTGTCTAGACCGGAGGCTTTGTTGGTACTTAACCCTCTTAAATTTTTTTCAACAATTTTGGTTTTGAAATCAAGATCTGTCATACTAACTTCTGACGACTGGATTTGGCGTATTTCTCTGGGTGTTTCCAAAACGACCGAGTCTTAAATTATTATTACAGTTTTTGCTTAAACTATTACTTATATACTATTTCAACTTTATATACCAAAACTAACAAAATATATGACATAATAATAAAAAATAGCAGTTGAAATAGTATATAAGTAATAGTTTAAGCAAAATTTGTAATAATAGTTTAAGAACTGAGGATGACGTAAGTCGAAATCGATATTCTATAAAATTAAAAAAAAAATCAAATTCAAATTCAAATTGTTACTATAAGGAAGCTTCTATAATTATTTACAAAATTAAAAATAAACATATTAAAAAGTATATGTTTAAATATTGCATTTTAATTCAAAAGTGACAAAAGCACACAAACAGTGAATAATATGGAAAACCATAATAAAACATACAGTGATACACCACCAAATGAAATATTGAAAATTTATTAACAACAAAACAAACTAAATTCACATTTCAACCGATGCTGCAAGAGATATAGAATAATGCCTACATATATTAACATCAAAGTCAACAATAGATCCAAAGCCGCACAAATAGCTAAACAAACAGCAGAAGCTACATGGTTAACAAAACAAATTCAAGAACTACACAAAAATAAATTACATAACATAAGAAGTATACAACCTAAAATTACTAATATCTAAACAATATCATCAAATAGAATAAAAAATAGTAATGGAATCGGTAAAGAATGATATATGGAAAGCACGATAAAAAAGAAAAGTGAAAACATAAAATTGAAATTAAAGAAGTTAAAAGAATCAAAACTAATAAAAATGGAAACTCATCATAATAACATAATAAATCAATATAGACTGCCACAATATAACAATAAAATAGAAAATTACACTGAAATACCATTTAGCAATCAAGAAACTCAATTATTGGAAAAAGGATTGAAATACGGCATACAACCAAACAACACAACAAAAGAAATAAATGAAAATCTGTTAGAAATAGAAAATTCAATATTGAAAACTAACATTCACCACCAAAATGAAATCAGATCAATAATAGTTAATGAAATATCAGTAAAAAATAACAACTTAAACAATTCAAAAACCAACAACAAAAAAGAAATAAAAACAATACGCATTATACAAAACAAGATCTAACAAAACTATGCCACAATAACCAAAGCAGATAAAGGGAATACATTAGTCATCTTAAAAACTACAGACTACTACAATAAGATAGATGAATACATCACTAATAACAACATCGAAAAATTAAGTAAAGATCCAACGAATGAATTCAATGCACAAATAAAAACTATCATCAAAAAATCTATCAACATATTAAGTGATAAGAACATAAGGTATAACAAAATGATAAAACGAACAGCACCAAGTATAAGAGGATTAACAAAAATACACAAACCAGATACACCGATAAGACCATTAATTAATTTCACCACAGCACCAACATACAGAATAGCGAAGTACATAAACAAACTATTGAAATATCACATAAAATTTGATAACAGTTATTCAGTAAAAAATAACACGGAATTAATCAATAGAATAGAATCAATAATAATACCTCACAACGCAAAATTAGCATCGTTTGATATAACCAACATGTATTCCAACATACCAATAAAAGATACAATAAATATAACAAAAAATATGTTAATAAAAAATGGTTTAAACCCAACAGATACACAAGAAATAATAAATATAATAACCGAAATAACAAAACAAAACTATTTCACACATAACAATGAGTATTATCAACAAACAGAAGGATTACCTATGGGAAGCCCACTATCTGGAACTTTAGCCGAAATATATCTCAACGATTTTGAAACAAAATATATACATAATAACTTAATTCCACACAAAGAAAAAATCATTTATTGGTATCGCTACGTTGATGATATAATTTTATTATTCAAAGGAACGAATAGACAGCTTAATCTATTACACCAATACATAAACAGCATAGAACCTTCCATTCAATTCACGTTAGAAAATGAAGAAAATAACACAATAAATTTTTTGGATTTATCAATCAAAAATGTAGATTCAAAACACACATCCAAAATATTCCGAAAACCAACCCAAACGAATCAAACAATAAATATTAAATCACATCATCCATACCAACATAAACTAGCTGCATACAACCACATGATCAATAGATTGAACAATATACCAATGAAAGCAGAAAATTATCAAGACGAATTAAACAACATAAAATACATAGCCAGTAAAAACGGATATAAAAACGAAATAATTGACACATTAAATAGAAAACATAAAAACAAGAAAATTTTGCAAACCCTAACAACATTGAAGAATGAAGAAAACTTAGCAGGCAAAAAATACGTAGGCATAACATACAATAAAACAACTTTCAAAATAATGCAAAAAACTTTAAAAAAATATGGATATATTGCAGCTTACAAAAACAAAAATCAAATAGAAAATTACCTAAAAACCAAAAAAACCCAAACCTTAGACACAGGTGTTTATAAACTTACCTGTGACGACTGCAGTAAATTTTATATAGGTCAGACGGGGCGGTACTTCACAAAAAGATTTATTGAGCACACCAGTGAAATTAACAGAAGCGATCCAAAATCCAGATATGCCCAACATTTAAAAATAGAAAAACACAAATACACCAATATCAACACATCTAACCATATTACATAAAAAAAGAAAAGAACAACATCCAGATAGATTAGAAGAAATAGAAATATATAAACATAAAAACAATAACAACATTTTAAATGATAAAATCAACACTAAAACTAACAAAAAATATATGACATAATAATAAAAAATAGCAGTTGAAATAGTATATAAGTAATAGTTTAAGCAAATATTGTAATAATAATTTAAGAACTGAGGATGACGTAAGTCGAAATCGATATTCTATAAAATAAAAAATCAAATTCAAATTGTTACTATAAGGAAGCTTATATTATTATAAAATTAAAAATAAATACAGGAATACCTCGCATAGTACGGCTTCGATTAGTCCGGTTTCACTATAGTACGGTTTTAAAATTTTCAAAAAAAAAACATAAATGAAAAGGAAAAAAATTCTAGGGAAAAATTATTCTTAAATAAAATAATATGTACATATACATAATACATATATAAAATTATTAAGCAAAACTCAGGCAACGATGACTGTGTTGAAATGTCTGCAGAGATTTAACGGCTGAACAGCTTGCAAAAATTATTGGAATGGTCGAAACATTTTTAGGTTATATTATGGAAGTTGATCCTAATATCGAACGTAGCATTACACTTCGTCGAACAATAAAGAATAATGGGTAGTAAAAATCTAAAATTCAACGTCCACGCCGTGCTATCTGGGTAACGCTTACAGAAGTAGATTGGGATAGTTGAGAGGGGCAGAGTAAATACTGAATAAACTCAATGATTCTGCACCATGGCGAGTCATTGGCGCCATAAAACCAATGCAACTCAAGCGTCTGTTCTCCATGTTAAGGGCGGCTTGCAGCGGGCGTCTGGCTTGCATCAAGCGGTTCGCTATATAAACGTGTAAAAAGGTTTTTTCTGGTATCCTTAATATGCAGAACGACCCAATTCACAAAAAATTTGGATTGGGTGAAGGGCTTACACCCCATTTCCGTATAAAAACTATTGTCATGAATTCTGTACATGGACCTCGGAATCTCTCGGATTTATTATTAGAACGACCTCGGAAAGTGTACCCGGACTACGATTTAAAAATGGGAACCTTGAGCGTGCTAAGCCTTAGAAGACCAGGAGATCTCCTAAAACTCACACAACAAGTCGAGAGCTATACACTAGATATAGTGGCATTACAAGAACTAAGATGGCCAGGCAGTGGAATCCATGAAACAGCGAAAAGGTACACTCTTTATTATTGCGGTCATCAAAACGGAGGAGAATTTGGAGTTGGCTTTCTTATACACCGTCGCGTGAATCAGCATGTTATAGACTTCTGCCCAATTAATATGCGGTTATGCACACTGAGAATCCGCACGCAAAAATTCAATGAAACGATTGTCAATGTTCATGCACCTACTGAAGATAAAGCAGATGATACTAAAGACCTGTTCTTCCTAGAACTCGAAGAAGTCATCAATAACATCCCGCGGCACGATATAAAAATCGTGATACAGTAATCCCTCCGACTGCGCGGTAGTTCCGTTCCAGAAAAACAGCGCGCAGTACAAAACCGCGCAATGTGGACCCTATTTCGTATGAAAATGGGGGGTTCGGTTCCAAATTTTGAAAAAAATAAATAATTTAAAGTTATAATTAAACATAAATGAATATATACAGCCTGAAAAACATGTATTACTTCGACAACTCTTAAAAAGAAAACACTTCATAAGTTAACAGATAAATTAACATAAATAACATTTCAAAAAACAACTCAAATATAAAAAAATAATATCAATAATATGAATTTGTTTAGAATATTCTACTTTTACTGGCTTGAAATTGAATTTGATCTATATATTGAATGTTCCAGCCACACAGTTAAAAATAAACTGAATTTGTAATGAAAATTGCTACATATATGGGTCATTCTTTTACAAACCGAACTCATTTTTGATTTGGCTGAAATTCCTTTAAGGGCTTTTATATAGGAAAACTCCCAAATTCC
Source organism: Diogma glabrata (assembly GCA_963693315.1). NCBI lineage: Eukaryota > Metazoa > Arthropoda > Insecta > Diptera > Cylindrotomidae > Diogma > Diogma glabrata. Next base: position 457,913,717 of record OY856186.1, on the reverse strand, counting down.
CATTTCGAAGAAAAAAAGATATACGTGCTCTAGAACTTCTTTCTTCCGAAAATAGAGTGGTTCTAAATTTCGAGGATTTCGTGCGATTTTTGGCAGGAAAGACCCACCTTCAAAGACTCACAACTTCGGTTCTGGCAACGATAGAAATTTGTTTCTGTCCTATTTCAAAGCTAAAAGATGAACTTGAAAAACAATGTTATCTACAAAAATCATTAACAAATTCCTATGTGTAAACAGTTTAGCAATAAGTCAGACATTTTCTCTCTGACACCTGCAATTTTGCTCTCTAGTGTGCGAGTAGCATTAGAAATAAATTAATTTATCGAGCGCGGAAAGACAAAAAAATTAATAAATTTTTGTTATCCCGCGCTGGATAAACCAACCTATCTCTAGCAGTAAAACTAATTTCTCCATTGAACGTAGAACGTACCATCGTTATATCAAATACTCTTTATTTTTGTACGGCAATCACTAAAAATCGATTTTAACATTTATTTGTTTATAACAATTTGAATTTGCTAATAATTCCTATTGGATATATTTTTTTACTAAAATTCCATCTCTTAACTTTAAAACAAAATAAAACAAAAGCTTCTATCATTAAGAGAACCAAAGCTATGAATCCCCGAAAACAAGCCGTCAAGCCAAAAATCACGAAATTTAGATCGCCTCCATTTTCCAAAACAAAAATCCTCGAACGCGTATATTTTTTCGATATCATACCCGTAAAAAATTTTTTAAGCCAAATCACAAATGCGTGGGTCAGATTATCTTCAAATCTGTTCGATTTGTAAAAGAATGTCCCATATGGATAATAAAATTTTTTTATTTTAATTGCACGAAATTCACCTGACTTTAATGCTCAAATTGGTAGAATTGCAGAACTTAAAACACATATTGGCAGTAACGGCTTGCATCATACCAGCAACAATAACGGTTTCCATGCAGCCGAGCCAGCTATGAAGTTTGATCTAGTAATTTCCAGCACTTTCTTCCCTCACAAGAAAATTCACAAGGCAACGTGGAAATCAAATAACGGAAGAACGGAAAATCAAATCGATCACGTCATGATCTCTAAGAGACACTCTACAAGTATTACTGACGTTCGATCATATAGAGGTGCAGATATGGACACCGATCATATGCTTGTCATCTTTAAGTACAAGTGCAAATTATCATCTACATTTAACAGACAAGCAAAAAAGACCGTGCGCTGGAATGTCGAAGCATTTAAACATCCGGAAACGCTGAATAGATATCAGGAAATAATAACACAAAACAAAGAAGAGCATGACATCTCTTCTGAGATGCCATTAAACATACAAGAAGAATGGCAAACGCTTCAATCAACCATTATAGCCGCAACACAAACTACAATCGGAAAACAACCACCGCAATCACACAACGAATGGTTTGACGACGAGTGCCGCCAATCCGTTGAACATAAACAAAAACTGCGAGAAAAATGGTTAACAATGAACACCCGAAGCTCCCAAGCTGATTATCTATGCGCCTCAGGAAAGCCTCAGCAAAACTTCTACGTGAAAAGGACCGCGAACACATGAAGAGCTGCATCAAAAACATCAACCAACATGCGGCCAACGGAAATTCAAAAGAGTGCTTTGCCAATGCACGGAATCTGAAAAAAGATTTCCACCCAAGATCTACAGCCATCAAAAAAGAAAATAATGAACTTACAATAAGTCAACGTGATGTTCTGGCAGTGTGGCGATCCCAACAACAACCAGCTGGTGTTCGTCGAAGAGGAAGACCTAGACAACGCTGGCGTGATGACATCATCCAAGACCTTCGTGATATAGGATGTCGAAACTGGGGTCAACTGGTCATGGAACGAGACGATTGGAAGCTGATTGCACAGACGGCAAAATCCCTCCATGGGATGTAAACGCGAGAGAGAGAGAAAAAAAGAGAGAGGGAGAGAGAGAGAGAGAGAGAGAGAGAGAGAGAGAGAGAGAGAGAGAGAGAGAGAGAGAGAGAGAGAGAGAGAGAGAGAGAGAGAGAGAGAGAGAGAGAGAGAGAGAGAGAGAGAGAGAGAGAGAGAGAGAGAGAGAGAGAGAGAGAGAGAGAGAGAGAGAGAGAGAGAGAGAGAGCGAGAGAGAGAGAACAATAAATCATTGCTACAAAGGATTGTTGAGGAGAAACCACCAAAAATTATCCAGACATCGTTATTGCAATTTTTAGGCAAAAAAAATTAATTAAAACATTAGAATTTAAAGTGAATTGTGTGAATTTTGTTTATCTAGTTGTTTTAACCATTTTAAATTAACTTCTTTTTGTTTGTTTAGTTATTTTTAATAAATATATGTTCATTTGAATATATTACTCTCGTTTTCTTTATTGAAAAACAGGAAAAAAGAAATTGTATGGAACAAATTATCGTTTTTTGTATGTAGCTAGTTCCTCGATTAGTACGGTTTCAAATAGTACGGCTAAATGGTGGAACCGATTAACCGTACTATGCGAGGTATTCCTGTATATTAAAAAGTATATTTTTAAATATTGCATTTTATTTCAAATACTTTTGTTGTTTTATTATTGTGAATAAAACGAACTTATTGATACTAAAACATTTTGGTCAAACAAAATTTTTACTATATTATTATTACATTATTGTTTTATTTTATATTTATTTTCACTAATATAATATACCAACATACCCAGGGAATCTGGAAAGTTGGTATATTATTTGAGTGAAATAAATAATAAACATTCCTGGCAACAGGAGTGAATTGCTTTTGACAAATAATTTTTCGTTGGTACAGTTAAAAGAATCAGAACCTTTAGGTGGGTCAGATCATAATTTGATTTTCACACATTTAAATTTACAATTTCTTAAACCGTTTAAAACTAATGGTTTGGTCTTGTTTGGGATTATAAAATTGCAGATTGGCAAGGATTTAGAGATATCTTTAATTCAAACATTTCTGCTTCTAATTCTTTTATTAAAAAAAAAAAAAAATTCTTAGAAATAAAACACCTGGGTTTGCGCAAGTTTATTCCAATTGATCGTTCCGAAGGATGATCTAGGGGTTGTGAGTAAATATAAAGAAGCAATAAAATTTAAAAATGCTTTTCCAAAGTATAACCAAAATAAAACTGATGAAAACCGAATAGAAAAAAATATGTTATGTAGAAAACTAATAGAGAAAAATCTTTTTATTAAGGAAAAAGTTACTAATTTTGCTGAGCACTCACCGCAATTTTTAAAAACCATTAGTGGAATCAAACTTGCATGCTAATACAGTTTCTGTAGTTGCTATCAAAATTGAGGTAAAAATATAATTAGGATATTGCTTTTACAAATTAATACTAATAAGGCATCTGGGCCAAGGAATACTCCTTCAGTTATTTTTAAAACATTTACTAAGTATTACTAAAATTACTAAAATTGTCTATTTGTCATATAAGAAGGGGATTTTTTGAAAAAATGAGTAGTGTACAGCCCAGTTCCAAAAATGTGCCTAAAACGATCCAACAAATTACAAACCCATCAATCTTGCTGGTTGTTGCTAAAGTATTTGAACATTAATTTTAATATTATGAGCTTCTTAAGTCGTCAAAAATAATTAAAGAAAGACAATGAATGATAGTTTTGCTTATGAAAGCACACCTCATGCTTCTCATGAAACACCTAATCTATACTCACCGGTAGCGCTTAATGGCACTAGATCAAATTTCATAGGGTTATTAAACATTGATTTAAAAACAGTCATGGATTCGGGCATTGCTAAAAATGTTGAATTTAACACTACTAAAACTAAAGTTTGATGTTTTTCTATGTTATCAACGCTTAATCCGTTTTCATTAAAGTTTGATTCTTGAAGAAAAACTGATCTTGAAGAGAAAGAATCTCTTAGACTTCTAGTAGTAGAAGTTGAAAATAATATGAAGTGGAGTTCTCATATTTTTAGCTTGGCTAAAAACGATGTTCTATTTAAAATTTTTGCGTCGTTGTCGTAAGGATTTTAATAGCAAATAGTTTCTTTTAATATATAAGTTATGTAATCGTCCCTGCATGGAATATTATTCTCACATAGGGAATGCAACATACATATAATTAGTTTGAAGTGTTTTGATTCTACATAGCATTTGATTGGCAATTCAAATCTTACTTGCTGTATTGCTTGTATGTCGCAGATTTGACGGTATTTTACAAATACATTATAGATGAATGAGCGTCTATCTGGATCAAATCGATTTTACCTGAGCCTGCAAACTTCACACGTTACACCAGAGCATCAATAGCAGACCGTTCGAGTGACAAGATGTAGAACTGTCGCTTTTCAAAGTGATTTTTTTCATGAAATCTAGCATCTCTGAAAGGCCTTACCGGCGTGGGTCTTCCCTGATAATTTTAACCCTCGAAACTTTAAAATTAGCGTTAAAAAATCCTCAAAAAATTGATCAATACTCACAAACCTTAGTTCCGTACTTTACATCGTATCTTCTGATATACAGAAACGTTAATCTTTAATTTATTATGCGGTTATACTAAACAATTCCTAACTTTAAATAAAAAAAAACATGCTGAAAAATAATCGTAATTAATTGCTAAAAGTCAATCACTCTTTGAGCTTTTCTGGCGTTTTTCTTTTCTGCGACAAAGCCACTTTTGAGTCACTCCTTAATGGAGAGAGGAAAGCAATTCTAAAGAACTACAATGGGGGTTGGTAGATCGATACCTGTTTATTCATACGAAGTACAACGTCACAATTCAGTTAGGAAGGAAATTAAACAACTTCACTCTTCAATTGTTAATAACACAACACACCAAGAGAGTATGAAGTATTAAGCTATTGCTCTCGAAAGGCGGCTCAACTGAGCTGCTCATGTTGAGACCTAATGCGCAAACGCAACTCGAGTTCTGTGCCAGTGCAGAAAATCTTTTAACCGAAAATTGAGGCCAATTATGAAAATGGTCTACTGACTGTATAAAGTGGTTGTCACCCCATTGTTCGCTATGGGTTCTTTGCATGTTCTCTCACTTTTGTTGGGTATGCGATTGAAAAACTGGAAGCGGTACAAAGGCTTGCTTTCTGATGTATCATACGCGCTTGCAGGATATCACCTACAGCGAGTCTGCAGATATTATTAGGACTGCCTTCCTTGCATGTATTTCTAAGGGTGTAGGCTCTTAAGGTTACAAAATGCTGTTGAAAAATCGTCAAGCTCTAACGACAATAAGCTCAACAAAATAGGACGGGTCTGTAGCTGGTTTGCTATCTGGCAGCGCAACCAACACGTTGATCATCTACCCAAATCGCTCTCTTCAAATGGTGCAGGCGTAGCGATCTAGTTCACAAATGAAGGTCTTCGACTGTAATTTCTAGTTGATGAATTCTGCTAAAGCAGTGCTTCAGGCTGAAGGATTCGCCATAAATGCAGCATCGAAGCGAGCCCCGGAGCTTAAGTGGTTTGGTAACTCTGAAGCTTGCAAAGTTCCAAAATGTGCAAGGTTGCAAGGTTCCAAAAACCAGAGGGGAGTCCCCAAACCACCAGATCTCTGTTAAGGCTTGGAGGTTAAAATGAAATGACAAAATAAATAGACTGGTTTTTTCTTTAAGAGGACGAAACAGTCCTTCACATGAAAAATGTTTGGGCCTTGGAACAGCCTGTTAGGGTGCGGTCTTAATCTTATGATAGAAGATCTCTGCAAAGTAGATCATTCAAGGCTATTGGGTTATTTCAAAAAGGTTTTCATGTCTTGAACGTGAGGCTGGCATAAAGGACTTAGCAGTCTACATGACAGGCTAAAAATATACTGATGAAAACACGCAACCACAGCACGTCTTACCATCTAGTTTACGTCACTCTGCTCGTTTAGAAAAATATAAATGGCTACTTTTTGATTTGAACACCAAAATATCAGTTTGAAATAATCAAGCTGCTTTTCTTTGGTTCATTCCTAAAAAAAGTGTCATGTCTAAAAACAGTTTTATTTTCGCCGCTGTATAATTTACTAAATAAATACAATGAAAAAACTATGATAATAGCCCCAAATCGGCTACTTCAACTTTGCAAGCGAGAGCACAGAATATTACTAATTGCCCACGAGAATCCAAGTTTTAAGCACCTACAATTAATGTAGCACTCAGAAAAAAAAACTGTGCTACAGAATGAAGTATAATACTCTACGTTAATAATCGTTAATAATATGCTACAAATATTTTATTGATGTGCAAAAGTTCTTAGAATTTGTACTATAATTATTGTGTTTATTATGACATACATGAAAACACATCAATTACTGGTTGAACCGTTGTGTGTTGTCATTCTTCGATTGAAATAATATAATATTGTAATGAAGCGCTGATTCGTTGAATATCAACGAAGTGGCATAGCAGGCCGCGTACCTAGCGAGATTTATTTACAGCCCCAAACTAGCTTCATTAAGTGGGGTCGAACGAAGAATACCTGCTGCTCCAGCACAAATATCAGTATTGTACGCGTATTTCGATATGGAAAATATGGATCAAAGAGAAGCGAAGTAGAATAAGCAGACTCTGGCGACCCCCGTATACGAAAAAAACGATCACCCCGTCCAATCCCATAATTCTAACACATTCTCACGCTCTCGCACTTCATCCACTCACTCACACACTCACTCACTCACACACTCACTCACACACACACACACACACACACACACACACACACACACACACACACACACACACACACACACACACACACACACACACACACACACACACACACACACACACACACACACACACACACACACACACACACACACACACACACACACACACACACACACACACACACACACACACACACACACACACACACACACACACACACATACTCACACATGCACACATCCATGCCCATACGCGCATTCACACTACGCGATACAGCCAAGCTACCATATTCAATCAAACAGATTAGCTTGATATCATTTTCATGATTGATGATATGTATGATATGAGATTTCCAACCAGAATATCAACTATTTTGGTTTCCGTTGTAGAATTTGTAGATTGTATTTTTTTTTGGAATGTTCTATTTGAACCTTCAGAAGTTTTTTCAGGCTCAATTGCATGACGAATAAAATGTTTAGGAAAAGAATATCAGATGACGGAAGATCTTGTGTTTGACGGCTTGAATATAATGACAAAAAATTTATGTTTAACAAAATTTAGTGCATGACTTCGTTGTGAGAGTGAATCTTGGTTTAACTTTTCGGTAACCGATTGTAATGCTTTCAATGCAACATTTCGTACATCAGAATTTACTAAAAGCTGTTCAACGGCTTCTACTAGTATAGACTGACTGACTGACTCCGTGTTTTGGAATTGTTTTTAATAAAATCACATCAGGTCCACACATAAGTTTAACAAACGAGATGCACATCCCCAAATGCCGTTGTAACATTTCTTCCGATTTCGTTCAAAGTTTAATAAAAAAAACATACCCTAAAAATGTTCCAAAGATAATATTGAAATCATTTTCACATTGCAATGTAATATACGAACTATCGAATTGACAAAACAACACCCGTTGAGATGAAATAATTGGACTTAATATTTGTATGATAACATTTGAATGAATATATTCCTTTTTATTTGCAATATCTTCTTGCACTAATCTAATCGTTACTGCTATTTCACGAATTTTGTTTTTCAATACATCATCAAATTTACGATAAACTAAATCATTTTAGCGATTAAATATTAATAAGCCATCCATTTTTAATTTGAATCACTTCTAAGTTTTTTATAACAGTGAAATTTGTGTTTTTAGTAATTATGCAAAATTCTTTTTCACATGCTTCCAATTTGATTATGACAGTCATACGCGCATGCAACACATATACTCGAATATACATACCCACGTCCACACATCCATATGCACACACTCATACACCTACACACACATCCATAATCATTCATACATATAAATAAAACAAAACTAAAATATGACTCACTTCAAGCTTAGTCCAGTTCCCACTCCTAATCCTTCGAATTAGCAGGTCATCCCCTCAATTTTACTTCCATCGTTACACATTGTAAATGGAACCGAGTTCCTATATATTGTAATCTTCTTTTTGCACAAAACTACAAGACTCCTTATTCAATCCAGGATTTACTGTATCTTCAAAATCAAAATTTTCTGTAGCCTTTTTACTACAAGCACAATAACAGCGTCTCCAACCCAATTTCAATACGGTAAAACTATGAAATCATAGACTATTCATTTATTAGGCTAGTCGTAGTATCAGTATGATATTTATAACAGCACACATAATTTTTTTGGAGCACAACTAAAGCTGGGTTATTTTAAATATTCCACAAAAAATTTCAATTACTATTTTGTTGCAAACAGTACATTCCACCTTAGTTATGATAGTATTGTTTCTGTAGTATCCACACACAAAACATGAAACCAAATCGACCGATCGTCAATGGCGGATGGATTTAACAAAAAAACTTTTGCCGCTTTTTATTCACCAATTTTTTTTTAATTTGTCAACAAAAAAACATTATGTTTGTTTAAAATTTTACTTATATAATTATTATACACCAAATTTAATCTATGGCGGATGGCCACTACAGAATTTTCCACAAAAAAAAATGAATATATTTAAATCTTGATTGTAATATAAGATGAAATATTTGTGGTAATGACTTAACAAAAATGAACACTGTACAATGACTTAATTGTTCTATTAATTTAAACTAAAATTGTACTATTGAACTTTACAAATAATTGCACTACAACATAAATCTTTTTTTTTTTGTTTTAACATTATTTTATCACATTTAAGAGCATTCTAATAATTGAACCAAATATTTTCTTATTTTTTCTACAATAATTTATCAACATTCAGTTGAGTACCTTTACGGCACTCCCGAAAATAAGAATTTTTGAATCGACAACACATGAAATGCGTAAATATGTCAATCAGCCGAGAATGACTCCAATCCGAAAAATGGCAATAGATTAAGAGACAGAGGGCCGCTATCGGCCGGTATTTATAGCTATAAAAAAGGGCGTTTTCAAACGACAACAAAAAAATGGTAGTCATTTACTACGTTTTCATGCTTAGTTCAAAACGATTTGAAAACCAAATTCGAATTGAATTCACCATGAAAACATCAACAATTACAGTTTTGAATACTATTTATTTTTAAATACGATCTCGATTTTTTTTGGGATCGTATCGGTATCCAAATATTCGAAAATACATGAAAACGGAAAACTGGATCGTGTCATGCGCAGTAAAATGTTTATGTTTGTTTTTAATTACAAAACAACTAATTTCACCTTGATTTATAAAATGTTTATTTCATTAACTTTATTTAAAAGAAAAATACAATATCAAGCATAAAAAAATAAAATATTGAACACAATTATTGAAACACAATTAAACGCTTTTTGACATTTTGACAGTTTTTCAACACAGTTTTAAAAACGTTTTAAATCCAATCATGAAAACACTTTACAGTTTGAAAACGGTATGAGGATTCAATTCTTTTTCGATCTGCATGAAAACGTAGTAATTATCTGGTAGATTGAATGAAACCCACTAAGGAGATTGCACATCTGTTTCGTAATAAACTTGAGAAAAAAATATTGTAAGAGATGATTACGAATTGAATGTAAGAAAGTGTGTTAAAAAAAAAGAATAACAAAAACAATTTCAAAAGTTATTGACATTAAAGCAAACGAGCAGTGATATATTGAACTCAATTTATAAATTGGTGCATGTGAAAAAGTAGGGCGACTCTAAATTACGGAGATTAGACAACTGCTTTGTAACAATATGCGAAATTGGAGAGATTATGTCATCAGAAATATGGCGTCATGACATGAGCATAGCTAATTGGGATATAGATCGCCTAACCAGTGCTTTATGTTATTGACGCGTTATTGAGTATTATCAAATGGTGATTGATTGTAGCTAATTTTGTGATTAAACAAAATGACCTTCGCGTTTCACTGTTTCAGTAACAAATATCACCAAAATCGAAACTATGAACTAAACTAGATTATAAAAACAAATTTTAAACAGAATTTTTTGTAACATTCAACTCGACCGACCTCCAATAATATAAGATTAAAAAAAACTTTCTTACAATAAACAAAACATTAGTTTGGTTTAAACATTTTTTAACAATATTTGCATCATCAAACAACCGAATTATATACATTACTGATTGGATTAGTTTTAAATTAAACTGTAACGATAAATTAATGCACGCTTCTAATATTTATAATTGATCGTTAGCTTGGTATTCATATTCGCTTTGTAATAACTAAAACTCTAAAAAACATATGATATTTATTTTAAATTTCAAATATATTCTCGTTATAGGACAATGATGAAACAACACAGACCAGCCAGTCATGTTTATATGGACAAAAAGGATTTCGTCGACCATCCATCGATCCACAATCAACTAAAGCAAAACGTCAATTACTAACCGCTATGGTAATATGCTTCGTATTCATGATAGCAGAATTGGTTGGTGGTTATGCCGCAGGAAGTTTAGCAATAATAACAGATGCAGCACATTTATTATCAGATTGTATAAGTTTTATAGTTGCTATTTTAGCATTATGGTTTGCTAAAAAACCAGCAGATAATAAAATGTCATTCGGATATAAAAGAGTCGAAGTTTTAGGCGCTGTGATTTCTGTTATTGGTATTTGGATACTAACAGGAATACTTTTATATTTAGCATCGTGTCGATTAATTAACAGAGATTTTGAAATAGATGCTAATACAATGATTGTTGTATCAATAATTGGAGTATTTATAAATATAGTGTAAATATTTTAATACTTTTATCTTAAGGCTAAATATTATTATAAACTTGTTGTTACAGAATGGGAGTAGTGCTTCATGGATCATGTAGCTCGTTGCCACATGGTCATTCTCATGATTTGAAATCGAATTCTTTGGGACATCATCATAGTCATAATCATAACAATATTACTAATAATAATATTATCAATAGTAACAATATTGCCAGCAATACAGCAGCATTATTCTTAGCACCTCCTGAAATGAATGGAATTCGAAATTACACGTTAAATCGACATCACAGTTTTAGTTCGTTAAATAATAATCATAACTCCAGTAGAAGTCACAGTCGTCATAATTCGTTTACAAAGGTGTTAAATCATAAAATTTCAACCGACGATACTCATCGTGCCAGCGTTGATTTATTACGAACTAGAATTGATGAACCTCTTATTCATCGTATGAGTATAGATGGAGGACTTACAAGGTAACGAACAATCTTAGTTTACTGACATAACATATAAAATTTATGTAAATATTTTTTTAGAGTATCAATAGATAATAGATCACTCTCCCACTCAAAACTTTGTGGTGATATTATAAACATACAAATTCCACCACAACTTCATCATCGCTGTAGTGTTGATAGTTCACAGAGCAGTTCAGATAGTGGCCATCAACGAGAAAATGGTAAACAGAACATAAACATTCGTGCTGCTGTTATTCATGTAATTGGTGATTTTGTTCAGAGTATAGGTGTACTACTTGCAGCGATTATCATAAAAATTCATGTAAGATATTTTCCTTATTCCTAAAAATGATTTTATAATAATATTTTCTTTCGTTAAAACTAGCCAAACGCTAAATTAGCTGATCCAATTTGTACATTTTTATTTTCGATTATTGTTATATTCACAACGGTTCGTATTATAAAAGAATCGATTGTTGTATTACTAGATGCTGTGCCATCAAATGTCGTTCTTAGTAATTTAAAAAAAGAATTAAAATGTATTCAAGGAGTTAGGTAATTATTTGAATTAATTTTTATTTATAATGTTCTAAAATCATAAATTATATTTATAATTAAGATCTCTTCATCATTTAAATGTTTGGAGTTTATCAGTTGACTGGAATTGTATGTCTGTACATTTAATTGTTGATGAAAGTGCAGATACAGATGAAATATTACATGCTGCAACAACGATAGCACGAAAAGGATTTGATATAAAACATACAACAATTCAAATTGAAAAATTCAGCAATTTAATCGATGTAAATGGGCTAGTTAATTTTGATATTGGTGATATTACATTATAGTACAATCAGTAAAATTAAGAAAAAAAATTTAATATAGAAAACTAAGTGTATCTAAAATGGTGCCTCCAAAAATCGTTCAAAAATTTAAGTGAAAAGTAAGAGTAAGCATTTTATTTGCTATACAAGACTAGAAACCAAAATATTTTCAAAATAGTGAATTTTATTTATAAATGTCTATATTCGAAACGTTTTTAATTTAAAATAATGTCTTAGGTAAAATATTTACATTGTAATAGAAATGATTAAATTTTAAATAAAATTAGATTTAGTTTAAAAAATTTGTTATATTACTTTTAAACGAAAGACATAGCGATGACACCATGGTGATGTTTGGTGACATTTTCCCTATATCGCGTGTATGACATCATTTACGAAATATCTGTGTGACATACGGAGATGATTTAGAAAATGATCACGTTCACGGTATGTTGACAATTTTGTTATTGGTCTTCGAATCACTCCAGATTTGACACGAACATCAGCTTTACGAATTACTCCATATTGGTCAGGTATTACTTTTGAAACCTCTCGTTAGTATTTTAATGATGTCATCCTCGCAAATTAGCACTACATCGCCTTCTCTTATAAGAAGTTTGACATCATCTTCGAACCATTTTAATCTTCCCGTTAAAACAGGAATAAATTTCGCTATCCAACGCTTCCACAATGTATTCGACATTTGTTGGACTATTCTCCACTGCTTTCTAAGATCGATAGTCTTGAAATCGTCATCATGAACTGGTGTTTGTAAACGATTTGGAGTTCCTAACAAAAAATTATTAGGCGTAATAGGTTCTGCGTCTTGAGATGAAATGGGTATATGCGTCAATGGCCTTGAATAAACAATGTTCATTGCTTCGAGTAGCATCGAACTCAAGGTTTCAAGTTTCACATGACGATCTTTCAAAGAGAAACTTAGATTTCGTTTTACGCTTTTGACCATTCTCTCCCAACATCCTCCTTCACTGGGGTTTTTGAGAGTATTGAAAATCCAATCAATTCCTTCCGATGCTAAAGCATCTCTGTTTTTCATTTGTCCAAATAGTATTTTTGCTTTCAGAAGCTCATTCTTAGCGCCAACAAGGTTAGGTCAGTTCTAATACGCACCGGAGCTCCTCGAAAATTAACAAAATTTATTACGCATAGAATACAGGAATCTGCAGAGATCTTCAGCTATTTCCAGATGGATTGCTCTTATAGTTAAGCATGTGAACAATGCAATCCAACGCTTTTCTGTACGTCTTCAAATTTTAATGGTTGTTGACGATACAACCCTGCACAACTGAGACATGCAAAAAGTGACAGCATGGCAATTCACAATAAAAGAATATTATAATTTGAATATCCACGTTTTTATTTGCGCTTATTCTTTTTCACTAAAAAGATCATTAAATTCATAAAATTAGTTAAATTGAAGTTGTAATCCTGAAGAATAGGAAAATAATTGAAGATGTAAGATTTATATTGTTAATATGTTTATATATTTAAACTAAAAATGTGAATTTATAGTTTTTAGTATACAGACATATAGTTTGAGATAATAAACTTGGATTGCTCAAAAAAATCAGTTGTTTTTTCTACAACAATGGTAACAGGACCGAAATAATCGAGTCCTGTATATGTGAAGGGTCTGGCATACGGTGTTATATAGTCTGTCTTTTGGAATTTCCCATTACGGGTTGGTAACGTTTCAATCTGGCAATTTTACATATATTACATTTGCGACTTGTTTTTTGTACTAAAGAACGAAGACCAAAAACCCGAAATTTTTTTCGAACACTGCTTGTTATTGCATCTTCATTTTTATGTTAACATTTTTTGTGCATATGATAAACAATTAGGTCGGTTTAAGCGTGTTTATTTGGTAAGATAACTGGTCTGTTAGGCCTTAGCTGATAGTGGTAAAATCTCACATTTGCCAATTCTGCCAAAAACTCGCAATAACTTATTTTCATTAAAATAAGGTAAAAGTTGTAACAACTAACTTTGCTTTATGATGTGCTTCCCTTTCTCAAGAACAGAATATTCTTCTCGAAAAACTTGTTGTCGTACAGTTCTGCATAAAAAAATTCAGCATCTTGGATTTCGTGGACATTCAAACCGCCAGACAACATTTGAGACTTCTTACCTTTGTTTTTGCATTGTCGAACAAATCGAAATATTCATCCTGTAACTCTCAATAATTTTAGATACGATGAATATATATTGTGATATCAATTGCAATATTTCAACCGGCGAAGTTGACTTCTTCAATTCGGTTTTACTGTTCATGGTCTCTTCCAAGGTAGGTCGAAGTGGCCAGTTTTCTTTGCATAACAACCAAGAGTGTTCTTTTATCCAACGATTTTGCTCTTCAAACTCTTAACTTTTGCTACGAGTGGCGTCATCAGCAGGATTCATCTTAGATGGAATCCGAAACCATTCCGAGTCTTCCGAGTGGTCTAAAATTTCTGCAACTCAATTCGCTCCATATTGCTTATAGTCCCTTTGTTCGCTTTTGATCCAGTACAAAATATATCTTGAATCGGTCCAGAAAACAAACTTATCGATTCTCAAGCGGTGACATTCGATGATAGATCTTTTCAAACGACAGCCCACTACAGCAGCTTGCAGTTCACAACGAGGTATAGATACATACTTTAGTGGACAGTATTTAGTTTTCCCAATCACAACTTGAATTTCTGCATCATCGTCTTCATAAACAATTAGAAAGTAACATACTGCAGCTAAACCTATCTCACTAGCATCTACGAAGCAATGCAACTCAATGGATTTTATTTGTGCGTTAGAAAAGTAGCATCTGGGTATCTTGAAGTCTTTTATTTTATACAGTAAATCCTGGATCACATACCATAGTTAAGCGACTGATTTTGGTACATGATTATCCCAGTTCAACTGAAGTTTCCAAACTTCTTGCAACAATAGTTTTGCAGATATGAGGAAGTTTCCCAAGAATCCAAAGGGATCAAAGACCGACATCACTAAAGCCAACAACTCATGCTTAGTTGAAAATCTCTTCTTGTTCAAAACATCTTGTCGGATTTTGTTGTAACTTACATGGAAGGTGAAAGAATCTGTTGATAGTTCCAAAAACATTCCAAGAATTTTCTCTGGAGGATACTCTTGGTTGCGGCGTCAAAAACAACTCTAATTTTCCTGGTTTGTTCGGATTTACTACATCAAAAGGCGGTAAGCACCAGGTGTGCTACGATACGGAATTCACTTCATTAGCTAGCAATTTTCGAGCATATCCTTTGTCGATGAAGGCTTGAACTGCATGGCGGAAACCAATAGCGAATTCTTCATTGTCTTTCATCTTTTCTACCGCAGCTAAGCGACATCTTGCAATTTTATAACTTTCTGGAAGCTCCACATCATTACTTTTCCAAAGAAGTTCAGTTTCATACCTGTTTGATAGTTTCTTGGTCGTTACCTTCATTTGAGTAAGAGCGAGAATGTTATCCTTAGACTCAAAATTGGTTTTCTTCATTTCAGTTTCTAGACTATCGTTGTTGAAATAATCTCTAACTATATATCTTCTAACTCCTTCACTTGAGTATTGAAGACACTATGGCAGTAGTTTTCATTTCCTGTGTCTGCATCTGCACAACAACCATAGATAATCCATCCCAGTGGTGTTTTTGCGGCAGTTGGTTCGGGATGTCTTCCACTGATGATTTGATATGGTTGGAAGACATGAAGGTTATCCATTCCAATTAAAATATCAGGTACAACATGTTCTTGATCTTCAAAAGGTAAATTCTTTAAATAATTATACTTCGAACTTAGTTGGGTCACGTTCAAACTCTGAACTGGAAGTTCTAAGTTGTCGATTACTCTCACACAATTCATTTGATAGACCTTAGCATCTTCAACCGCGGCTGATCCTCTGATATTACATTTTTCGGCCTTTTCTGTTATGTTTCTTTTAGCCATTTGAGTTGAACGGTTGATGGCTCACCAGAAACACCAATGCTATTAGCTGTTTGACGATTTAATAGCGTTAACGTTGCACCTTCGTCGACAAATGCGAATACCTAATTCTTCCTGTTGTTCCGTACAAATGAACTGGAATCAACTTCAGGAGAACTCTCAAGCGAATATCCAGTTTGATGTTACATTTCAAGACTGAGTTTAAAGCAAGAACGGAATCATCAGCTTCTTTGTCTTCGAAAGGTGCTGAAGACATGGTATGAACAGTCTCTGGTAACACGACCACATTTAGAGAGGCTTGGTTACGGCTGCTCAGTTGTTCAACATTATGTAAAAGTTCGTTTTGTAAGATTTTGTAATTTTCTTATCTTCTCAAGCTGACATTTAACTATAAGTTCAGGTCTTCCGAATTCTAACGCCAACTTCTTCATAATCTCTCCGACATTTTGAGGATAAATCAGCAATCCTTCCACAGCTTCTCGTGCACGTCTTTTCAGTGCCTCCACCGAACGTAAATTGTTTTTGATGTTGGTGTACAGGGAAGCAGTATTTGACTCACGGTAGCTTACCTCAAAAATTGACCATTCCTCAGCATTACCAGAAAACTTTGGTATAGGATGCAATTTTCGCCTTGCTCTTCCTTGAAGATATGAAGGATTCAACCTTGATGTGAATAGCATCACATTTGACTGATGATACGATGTTTCACGAGACATTAGCAGTTGATTCGCTAATGAGTAAATGCCTTAATCAAAACTCACAGGAGGTTGGACATTGCTGTTAATTCCAGGAGCTTGAGAGTCCAGTGGTTAACGACGACAAGCTCGATCTGTTGACGTTGAAGACGAATACGTCACTGATTGAATGTTAGTAACTGTGTCGGTTAGATTTGACACTACTGCTGTGCTAGTTTCCACATTCGGCAAAGCAGTTGGTTCGTTTCTTGTCGACTTCCTCATTTCTGACACTTCTCGTCGTGTTTCATTCATTTCCACTTTTATTTCAATGATATGCATTAATGCTGTGAACATTGCTTTCATAGATGTGTCTGGTGCTACGGTGCTAGGCGTTTGGTCTACAACTGTCTGATCATTCTCTTGCAACATTTTTCTTGAGTTAGCTCTCGTGGTAATATTCATAAATTGAATAAATAATGTTGACCAAATGACAAAGATTGAATAGAAACCAAAATCCATCACTGATTGAATCACTCAAGAAAATTGTTTTTCGAAGCAACGAAAATCCGAAAAGCCGTCAACTGTTGCTGTTTTAAGTGATAGTCCCGAGTTCGCAACAAAAATTGTTGTAAATTTTAACGAACGCTCTACAGAAATCATCGCCATCATAGATACAGGCAGCCCAATAAATTTATTGGCTCAACGACTTGTACTGTCATCTGCAGAAGTTCATCCACCAACGGAAAAAATTTATAATGGGTTTAATAATTTTAGGTTATGTATCGTAAGAATTGTTAATTTAAATACATTTATTAATTGTTCTTTTTATAATGTCAGGTATCACGTCGTTCTGGATGATGCAACCGCCTACGAGTGTATTCTGGGAAGACAATTATTATCGATCGAAACCCTTAGAAATGAGCTACTATTGGTAAAGGATAAAGGCTTATCCCATTATCCATAGTTCATCTGTCAATAATAGCGATTCGTTGGAAGTAAATGAGCAATTATTTAACGAAATACAAGGGATCGAGTATTCCGATACCGAGGATAAGCCGAACGTAAATATTGGTCCTTATTTTAATAATCCGTCCAAGGATCATGATATCTACCAAAACGTGAGTAATATCTTATCTGATTTTTTTAACGAACCCGCTAATTCCGAACCCGATACTAAATGTGAAATGAAAATTGAGTTAACGTCTACCAATTCCATTTCCATGAGTCCGAGACGATTTTCATACGAAGATCGTAAAACTGTTAATGAAATAGTTACCGATTTAATAAATAAAAATATCGTCCGTCCATGTGAAAATGTAAACGAATATGCTAGTCGCGTGGTACTAGTTACGAAAAAAAAAATCAAAAACGTCTTTGTATTGATTACCGAGAATTAAATAAATGTGCGAAGAAAGATATTTTCCGCTTCCGGTTATTTAAGATTGCCTAGACAAACTTCAAGGGAAAAAGTTCTTTACGCTTTTGGATCTAAAGAGTGGATTTCACCAAATCCCAATCCATCCCGATTCTATAAAATACACGTCTT
This sequence comes from Diogma glabrata, assembly GCA_963693315.1. NCBI lineage: Eukaryota > Metazoa > Arthropoda > Insecta > Diptera > Cylindrotomidae > Diogma > Diogma glabrata. The sequence goes on along the minus strand of OY856186.1, from coordinate 457,895,449 downwards.
TTATAACACAAGATCGCACTGAAAAAAACATGTCCTATTTCCAATCGAAATGCAATTGTCTCAACCTCACCATGCGGTCACATATGGCGAATCAAACTACGAAATTGCTTCAACAACTCTACAATTATAAATCGATGAAGTTGAGACAATCACACGAAATATTTATGTGAAAATAAAATATAGTTCAATTAATCTCAAATACTTAAACTTTAAAATGAAAAATTCATGATATAAGGCCAAAGAAAATTTTTTTCATGGAAATAGTTATTATTTTTATTCAACTACTGTTATATTGGATATAACACTTTATATTTTAAATAAACCTCATTCTGTTGTTAGGAAAATGTTATCGTGTAGTTGTCTCAATCACAGTGAAATTGTGAAACTGCCTACAGTGAAACTGCCAACTTTGAGATGAGGTTGTCATGAACTTCAGTTTTTTTTTCAGTGCGGAAATATGAGTTCGTAAAAATGCCATTTGGGTTATGTAACGCGCCCGTGGTCTTCCAACGTTATATTAATAAAGTTTTTGAACCACTTATTGATACCGGGAACGTAATTATATATATAGACGACATTATGATTGCAACTGAGTCGATCGAGCAACATTACGAAATACTCAAGGAAGTTCTTTGTGTATTGCATAAAAATTGTCTAGAGCTAAATATTTCAAAATGTTATTTTGTTCAACCGAATTTAGTCTTTTTGGGCTATGAAGTGAATTCTGATGGAATACGTCCATCACAACGTCATATTAATTCTATTAAAAATTTTGCGTTTCCTTGTAATACTAACGACGTTCATAGATTTATAGGACTTGCAAGTTATTTTCGTAAGTTTATTTTAAATTTTGTTATAATAGCTAAGCCACTTTACGATGTTTTACGAAAAAATATAAAGTTTTATTTCGGTGAAAATGAATTCCGTGCATTTAAAATTTTAAAAACCAAATTAATTACAGCACCTGTTTTAAGTCTGTATAATCATGAATACGAAACGCAACTGCATACCGATGCAAGCCGAAGTGGTTATGGAGCCATTTTGCTCCAGAAACAAACTGATGGACACTTCCATCCCGTTATGTTCCTTAGCCGCAGAACAACCGAACCCAAAAAAAATACCATTCATTTGAATTGGAAACGTTGGCGATATTTTTATGCTTTGCAACGGTTTCATAATATATATTTACATGGTATCCATTTCGAGATTTATACCGATTGCAATGCATTGAAGCAATGTCTATCGAAAAAAGACTTAAATAACCGAATTGCTAGATGGGCATTATCTTTCTCTAATTATGACTATGAAATTTGTCACCGAAGTAATAGTCATATGAGGCACGTTGATGCTCTGAGTCGTATGAGCAATAGTATATTATTTTTGACGGATTGTACTTTGTCACAAAGGCTAGCCTCGTTACAGCTTACCGACAAATCAATCAAACAGATTTACGATTCTCTATGCGAAAGTGAAGATACCGATGATTATAAAGCTCATAATTCTTTAGTATATCGTAAAGATAAAAATGATAAATCGATGCTTGTCGTACCCGTTTTATTAGAAAAAGAAATTATCCGTAGATATCATGACATAGGTCATGTAGGTATAAATAAAATTATCGAATTGATTAAACGATTTTATTGGTTTTCCGAAATGACAGAAAAAGTTCAGTCATTTATTGGTCGTTGTTTAAAATGTTTAGCATTTAACCCTAAAAATGGTAAAAAGGAAGGATTTCTTCATGTAGTTGATAAATCAAATGTTCCATTTGATAGCGTACATATCGACCACCTGGGTCCACTCGAAGTTACCCGGAAGAAAAATAAATATCTTCTTGTTGTTGTTGGTGCGTTCAAGAAGTTCGCAAGATTATATCCAACCAAGACTACGAATACCGCCGAGGTCATTAGAAGTTTAAAAGACTATTTTAATACTTTTAGTGTTCCTAAACGAATTATATCCGATCGCGGTACTTGTTTTACGTCAAAACAATTTGAAAAGTTTTATGTAGACCGTGATATCAAAAATATTCTAAATGCCACAACGTCACCTCAGTCTAACAGACAAGCAGAACGATGGGACCGAACTCTTGTTCCGATTATAGCAAACCTTATTGATCCGGAAAAGGGAATTTCCTGGGATTCAGTACTTACCCAAACCGAGTATATTTTAAATAATACCGTGAACCGAACTATTAAAACGACTCCGTATATTGCCCTTTTTGGTGTAAACCAATGTCGGGTAAATGATTCCATAGAAAATCTTATCAGTAAGATTAATGAAAAACAAAAAGAACGTAATCTTTTGGAAATTCGTAAAGAAATCGTACGAAAGACGCTCAAGTAAAAAATAAAATTGGGTTTGATAAAAAGAGAATTCCCAGTTACGATTATAAAGTAGGTAATTACGTCTTAATCAAAAAAATAATACACGAACCCGGCTTAAACCAAACATTTTTGGTAAAATTTCGAGGTCCTTACGTTGTGACTGAATGTTTACCTAACGATCACTATAGGATAGAGGATATTCCAGGGCAGAAACTTACCAAACGACCGTTTCATGGGGTATTCGCACCGTTTAATATGAAGCTGCTACCAGATCAATCGAGGGCGATTGCAACGTCAGGATGGGCCGAATGAAGTAATTTTAATAAAAGTTGAAATTTGAATTTGAATTGTAACGTATTTTACATGTATTAGTTTATTTAATATTGTGTAGATGTCACTATGTCACTGTAATAATTGTAATATCCGACACGAGAGGCATAGCGATATTTATAATTGTCAAAGGAAGTAATAATTCAGCCGCTATGAAATATACACGTTTTAAGTTAAATAAAGTTTGTAAAAAATAAAAAATCTAGTTTATTTTAAATAATCGAATAAACAACGTAAAGGCTAATTACTACATATTCAATTTTGAAATGACCAATAAACGCGCCTTTCTAAATGTGATCCTACAACAACCAGTACTCGGAGGTGTTGATGACCGTTTGATACAAATCCTTCCATTTCGTACCAAAAAGTCTTTAAATGAAAATCGTTAGTTTCTCTTATTTGTCATTTTTAATTTAGAGCATCCGATTAACGGTTATTGCATGTTTAAAAATTATTGCAAACGCAATTTTGTGATCCCTGTAAAATTTTCTTTCGTAAATCGATTTTTTGCAACAAGATGTATTACCAACATATGGTTCTAAGCTTGGATAAGATATTGCAGTTTTCTAATATATCAAAGAATTTTTGATTTCTTAATACATATTCTGAAATTGTTATTTATCTGTTATATATGTTAATATATTTTTTAAGTAAATTGATTGAAAAAATTAATAATACGTCGTTAGTAAACGAATCTCACAATAAAAAGAGATTAAATTCGTTCATTTTGCTGAGATATTTTACTCGTTTTACACAGGTTTTTCAGCCTGGTTTGAGCAATATTAGAACTCAACATGACATTTTTGGACGTGTAAGGTGCTCTGATAAATTTTTTCACCTTTGGCAGACTATTCTGTCCAGAATGATACCGAAAACTTCCGCCTTGTTTTAAATATTCAGGCTAAGAATGCTGAGACTGAATTCGTTTAGAATGGAATCAGTTTTCATCGTAATTTGTTGTGCGTTTTGAGAGTTGTTGAATATCAGTTGGAATATCGATATCTGGCCTGTAGATTTGATTTATATTAGCGTACCCTAAAACCAAGACCTTCTTAAAAAACAAAGATTCCGCACAAGGTGTAATCTCATAACCATCTAATCGTGGAAACGGAGATGCTGATATGAAATTTTCATTCCGCGTTCGAATTCAGGCGTCTAAAGAGTTTCATGGATATAGGTAGGAAACTACGTGCCCATGTTTATTTCATTTCAACTCAATAAATACAAAAAATATGACTTTCATAAGAATGGAATCCGCTACGTAAGCTCTCAACCTGTCATCCTAATCAATATTTAGCGAACCTCTTTTTCCAAAAAATACTTCCATAGAAATATCGAAAATTTGAAAGGTAGAATATTAAGTATTCGGGTAATTCTATCACACGGAAAGATTTTAAATATACGTAACATAAAAAAGTAGGGTAAAAAACAATGTGTACCATTTCCTTGGTAACCGAAAACGATCGATCGAAGTCGATCAGAGAGTAAGAAAAAAACAAAATAAGTTGTAACAGATTTATTATTACTTTTTTTTTCTTTTATTAATTATTTTATACGATTAATATTGGTAAAAAAAATTATTATAAAAAACAAGTTAACTGAAACGTATTTCGAATATTATAAACAAGAGGTACAAAGGTTAATAAAAAAAAATTAAATACGATTAGAATAAAAATGTAATTTATTATAATTAAAAAATTCGGTGATTATATTGTATTGGAAATTTAAAAGGATCAATTATGTGAACGTTATTGCTAAACGATTAGAAAAAGGGAATGTTTTCTTACATACGTAATTGATTTATTCGATATGGAAAAAAGGGAATAATAAAAATAACTTAATAAAGAATAAATTAGTTTGTTTACACTTGCCACTTGTATTAACACTTTCCACAATCTTTATGTGTTTACAATTAATCAACATCATAATCATGTTACAATACAATAGACCGTAAAAACCGTTTTTGAAAAATTTTGCTAATATCTATGGTAACATATAATTTTGATTTCGCTTTATCTTACGATTATTTTGTTTTTGTTAATAAACGTGGAAAGAAAATTTACTATAGACATAATAGTATAAATTAAATTAAACATAATCTCCATAATAATAATATTTACTTCTTACAACAATTAATATTAAAATATTTATATTAACGAAAAAAATGATTGTATAAAAATTTAACTGTTTATTTAAATTAATAATATATTTCTAAAGAAAAACATTAACTCATTGAAAATAAACTTATTTACTTAACATAACTATTTTCAGTCAAATTTTATTTATACATGTTACAGCTAGAAATTCTATATGCAGTAATTTTTATATATTATTAAATACTAATTATAACAAACACTTTTGAATTTAAACATATAATAAATATTCAGTTACAATCAATGGACGTTTCACAAACATACTATTCTACATACAAACATTTATTTAATTTTAAATTATTTAATTGGGATAAATCGAAGTAGTTGAACATTAATTTTGAGTTTGTCATGGTTGTTTGTTTTTGTGATTACAGAATTGCAGGTTGCATTATTTTTTATATGAAAATTTAATAATAATTTTTGTTTAAACAAAATCAATTTTTTAATTTTTTAAATATTTTGATATTTTGTTTGATACCTAATTACACCGTTTGCGGTATAAATGATAATTGTAAAACTTTGCGGTCCATAATGTAATTACTTTAACTAACTTTTGAATATATGATTTGGTTTTTTGCATCATTGTTCTGGTGTAAATCTAAACCCATAATCAGAAACCTCATTATTTTAAAAAATTTAAACAAATGATTGTCAATGTTATTGATCAAAACAAAAGTACGGAACTTGAAACATTGTGCAATTTTTAAAATAAGAAATTTATTACTAACAGAATTGTGTTGGTTCGCATCGAAACCTAAATTGTGTTAATTGCATTTACTTAGTTTTCCATCACACAAATATGTATGTGGAAAATCCAATCAACACCTCTGACGAGCACATTAAACTAAGTCAATAAATATATGTGGTCAGGTTTTGAATCTTGAATCTTTTCGTTCGAAATTAATTTCTTTTCAATTATCTTATACATATCGAAAACAAAAACTACCCACAAGTGAAGACCATAAAATCGTTCTAAATTTAAAGAATGAAACTTAATTGTATTTGTAAAATATTATAATTCTTTCCTTTCCAAATTTTTGACTATCCATCGTTTTAAATACATTAAACATTAATTAACATATTAAAAATTAAAATAGGTTTTGTTTATAATTAATATTAAAATATTTTGAATTTGTATAAAAAATTATTAATCAAAAATATGTGTATAATTGTGTATATATATTAAAATAAGATTCAGGGAATTAACGGGTAAGTAATATTAAATTACATTTTTTTTATAGGTAATTATATAACTACTAAATCTGGGTTAAATTTTCAAAATCACAATTTTCCTTTATATTAATTATTGTTCAATATTGAATGTATTGTACAACTGCTTAAGCTTGGGTTAGATTAGTGTTTTTAAGTCAATATAAATTTTAATTCGTTTTTATTTTGTAAATTATAAATTTATGATCAACTACTTTCACCAGCAATAAATATTTCAACTCCCTTTTGTTTATCGTTTTGATGTTCCAGTTTATTTTTTCGTCTTAACTCAGCTAATTGTTTTCTTTGTTCCTCGCGTTTTTGTGATGCTATTGTTGCTGATTCAGATTTTTTTTTAATTCCATTTGAAACTCCTCCATTTTGTTGATTATTTTTTGGCGTTGACTTAGCAGACATTGGACGTTTTATTAATTTAGTCCCTTGTGGTAGTGCAGGCATTTCTATCACAGGTTTCTGAAATTAAAAATTAATGGATTGATTTAGTTAGATCCATTTCGTTAAACATTTAAATTTGCCACAAACTTATAAATATTGAAATAAACTATATCAAACCAAGATGTTATCGTTTGTGGTTATTTATTTTAGGAAATGAGTTGAATGAAATTTACATGAGAGATTATGAAATACAAAAAGAAAATATATAAGTACATAATTTATACTAAGGTTAATGTTCTTTGTAGTAATTTAGTTTGATTTGAATAAACAAAATAAACGACAAAACCTAAAATATTCTTTCTCATTTTGCATAACTGTGAGGATATTATATTATATGAATATTAGTTTGAATGTATTCGATGTAATGGTGTAATTTAGTGTTATTGAGTATATCACAAATTATGTCAACCTAAATTTTATCAATTTATGAGAATATGTACCGAGTGTTCTACAAAACAATATATCACGAAAATTCAAAAGCTTAAAGAATTTTTGGATAATTTTCAAAAATAAATTTTTTCATTGATCAATTAGAAGCCTAATTTAACAATACTACTGGGTCCAAAGATCCCTATGATCGATGCAGATAGTGAAATAAACATTTTTTTCAAGGTATCGAGATGATTTTGAAAATACACAAGAAGAAACCTTGCCTTTTCAACATAAGAGATGTTGAAAAGCTAAGGTTTTTTGTGTATTTTCAAAATTATCTCGACACCATGAAAAAAATGTGTATTTCACTATTTGCATCGATCATAGGGATCTTGGGACCCAGTATTGTTAAATTAGGCTTCTAAAGTGTGCAAAGTTAGCTGGTAATGGAAAAATTCCTTTTCGAAATGAAAGTTTAGTTAATGCATAAAACCAGGTTTATGGTAACTATAAAACACAACTCTTTTTGGTTAACTTTCTGATAGAATTGCTATTAGAAACTAGTGGGGTGGGGTGTGTCCTTAAGGGACGCGAAAAGAACCCATTAAATTAAAACTTAATCAATTGCCAAAACTGCTAGATAAGGTATACGTATACTGATACACCAAACTTACTTTACTGCTTATTTTCAGATTGTAAAGTTAAACAATACGATTTAATTGCATCGTCCAAGAATATGATTTCTAGACCAAAAATCAAAATAAGAAGAAATAGAAACATGACAAAAAAGTTGAGTTGTGTGCGCGTATCCGAAGTGAAACCTCTTAGCGTTAAGACAGTTATAGTATATTTTGCTACAAGAGATGAAACCGCTCCTTTTTCGTGAGTTAAAATTTGTTCACGAGACGCGTTAGCGTCTCGAGTGGGACAATTTCGCGAACGCAAAATGTTTTTATTTCGCTTATAGGATATGCAATTTTTTCTATGATAGTAAATATAAAAACGATATTTGTTTGAAATTATTATATTTCAAACGCTATATAAACTTGAAAAAAGGTTGTTTCTGATGACCTTAAGGTGCTGTGCAGTACGAACCCATTCACGAAAATTTTAGTTGGACTAAGGGCTGACACCCCATTTCCGTAAAAAATTATTTGTCATGAATTCTGTACACTGGCCTCGAATTATGTCTGACTCATTTCAAGAACGACCTCGGACACTGTACCCAGACTACGATTTAAAAATGGGAGCCTGGAACGTGCTAAGCCTTAGAAAACCAGGAAAAATGACCGTACTCTGGAATGTCGAAGCATTTAAACACCGGGAAACGCTGAATAGATATCAGGAAATAATAACACAAAGCATAGAAGAGCATGACATCCCGTCTGAGATGTCATTAAACATACAAGAAGAATGGCAAAAGCTTTAATCAACCATAATATCCGTAGCACAAACAACAATCGGAAGACGATCACCGAAATCACGTAACGAATGCTTTGATGACGAGTGTCGCGAAAGCGTTAAGGACAAACAAAAACTGCGAGAAAAATGGTTAACAAACTGATTATCTATGCGCCAGAAAAGCCTCAGCAAAACTCCTACGGAAAAAGAAACGCGAAAAGCTGAAGAGCTGTATCGAAAACATCAACCAACATGCAGCTAATGGGAATTCGAAAGAGTGCTTTGCCAATGCGCGGATACTGACAAAAGATTTCCACTCAAGATCCACAGCCATCAAAAATTTAAACAACGAGCTTACAACAAATGAACGTGATGTGCTGGCAGTATGGCAATCCCACTTTCAAGAGCTACTGAATAGGACGAATGAAGTTTATCTTATTCGAGCAATTGCTTCGTCAAGGGAGGAGATTTTTGTCCCTTACCCAGCAATAGAAGAAGTGGAAGCTGCCATCACAAAATTAAAATATGGTAAATCACCAGGCATCGATGGAATTCCTGCAGAACTATTTAAAAATGGAGGAGCAGCTCTGGTTTCACGTATATACGATCTGATTCTTGCAATCTGGGACCAAGAAGAATTA
>OY856186.1:457806108-457886360 GCA_963693315.1 Diogma glabrata | reverse complement strand
AGCGATTCTATAAAGAGAAATTTTTCAGAAACTTGTGTTTCTGTAAGGAATAGAATGTTTGGTTTGTCGTGCTCAAGATGATGTTGCACGTGGTCATGGTTAGCGTTCAATCCGCAGATGTTTTGAACATGTATTTTAAAGGTTGGTTTTGGTTCATACATGTGATGTCCCTGCAAATACTGTGGACATGCCGCTTTATGGGCGGGTGGATTGCGCATATTTGCTTTACCACTTGCAGACTTATATCTTTTATGTTGTACTGCCATATAAATAACAAAAGGTTTATTTTATTTTTTATGTTTTATTAAAGAATGGATAACTAAGCAAAAAATCTTATCATACAATAAAATATGACATATGCCAATATTTCATGATAAGATGAAAAACAAATTGTGAGAAATTTGCAGAAAACAAAACAAAACTAATTGCCAATAATCCAGATGATGAAGCGCACCCCAGACGCACCACCCATCACCTCAATCGAGGCACAAAGCCCACACATAAATATGTGTTGGTCTGATTCCTCGGAAGAGCTAACGAGCGGTACCACTACGGAACGCAGCCCAGCTAAGACTTGGAGTGCTGCCGTTGAGTAATTAAAGTTCGTCCAGCACCCTAAGATATCATCTTGGCTAATGAAATCTCCTGCCATTGCCAGTGGTATGTGATATCTCACGCTGACTCATATTTCAATGGCAGGGACTGGAGTACGCAGGGTAGTCAGACCCGTAGATCAACATTGATCATAATCGATCAAAATCGACCCCTCCTGCTGAGTTAATAAAGTTTTTATAACCTATAGTAAAGTTTTTATAACCAAACCTTAATATTCAAATTTTAATAACAAAAACGCTAATTTTAATATTAATTTAAAATATAAAAAAGAACGAAATTGTATCCAAAATCGCAACATATTAAAATCAATATAAGTAAGTAATAAATCACTTCTTATTGTCAATCAAAATTCGTCTGAAATCAATCGAATTAAAATAAATTTATACACATAACAATTACAGACAAAACAGTTGTTAGTAAGTATAACAATTTTACACAAAATAATTTGGTAGGTGTATACCTACAAAGTTACTAATAGCATAAACATAATAAACAAAAATTAATTTACCTTCCATCCATTAGACTTCCATGAATCGATTTCTTTAAATAGAGAATCAACATGATCAACTTGTAATAAAACCATATCCCAAAATCCTTGTAAATCTTCTGAAGTGGTAGGAAAGTCTTCAGTGGGTGTTAAACTTAAATTTTTATGACATAAACCTGTGTCAAGAAAAACAAAAATAATTAAAGTCTCAAAATGATATTTTCAATTGACGGAAACCGATCTAAAATAATTCATCCAATGTATCTTTTTACAAAAAAAAAAAATCTAGGTAGTATTTACACATATTTTGTTACAACAGAGTGTGTTTCTTTAAAAGGTCACTTATTGAGATATTTTTTATTTTTTGAACAATTAGCCTACTCAAGTTTTTTAATTCATATAAGTAAAATACTTTATATATGTGTATCTTAAAATAACAAGTTTTATTAGAATTATAAATATGGAATTTTTGTTTAATTTACCTTCAAATTGTTGCATTTTTTGGTTGGCTAGCAATCTTGATTTTCCAGTAGCTGATCGTAAATATCCTAAAATTTCATCTGACACATTGTCTGATTCCTAAAACAGAAAAACAAAACTATGTATAATATGTATATATTTAAAAATAATTATATTTATCATGCGGTATAACTAGAAACATTATCACATGTAAATAATTAAATACGAGATTACACAAGTAACGGATTTCAATCCTAAAATTTAAACTTGAGCTCGTTATCTTTTGATCTGTGAGTGGAAATTAGGTTGAAACTAGTGCCGATCTTTACAACACAGATATATTGGATTTTTAATGTACAATTTTAAAAGAAACAACTTATATAACAATATCAATTTATCTGTTAATATTTAGATAAAAAAAATCATGAAATTTAATCAACAATAAAAAATCTATTTACCGATAAATTGTTCATATCTTTTTCTGTATCATCGGCTAATTGCAGTAAACGGGCTCTTTCCATTTTCAAAATTTTTAAAAAATAATTTCCATCCTTTTCTATAGTATTACTTCCATTCATTATCTCTAATTTATTATCATTAATTTTATTTCTATCATGTTCCATTATACTATTTATTAATAAATTTGTGTCATCAGTTATTAACATTTTATTAAATGAATTAATTTGGTCTTTATTAACAACACCTTCACCGTTCGAGTCAATACTAAAATTATTTTGATTTATTTTTTTTGTTTCATTTAATTTAACAATTTCGCCATCGGTTTCATCGTTTGTACTTTCGTAAATGTTGTCGTCATGAATTCCGTTTGATTGATTTTTTGATGTTATAACTACAGCGTTATTATTAAATGAAATTTTATTATTCAAAAAATTCTGTGAGTCCGTTATTAAACGTGTTGTCGAACGTTTCGGTGATATTGGTAATTGAGCACGAAATTCTGGACGTAAAAATCGTAAAACCGGTAGAGATTCTTCTTCATTACATTGTGGTTGTAAATTATTTTCATCATTTTCATAATTAATTGGATCATTTGATTTTAAGTTATTATAAATATTATCACTGGTTATATTATTCAAATATTTCTCCGCTAATATATTACCGTTCAGATTACCATTACCATCTGACATACTATTATTATTATTGTGATTAATTCTCTTATTTGTATAAAATCCTTGGGCTAACGCTACAGGACCGTATAAACGCTCAACTCTCTGCTGAATAAAACTTTTTGTTGGAGTTAAATCATTGATTTTGTTATGCTGTGTAGTTGTTGTTTGACCTAAAATTTTGGCAGTTTTCTCAATAACATTTTTTCCACCACCATCGGTTAACATTTGTGATGTGAACATTCTCTTCTCCGCGGACATGTAACTGGTTCTATGTTCTGAATCCATTGGTAGATCAATTTTAACTGGAACCGGAACTACTAAATAATTATTTCCAGCTTCTCGATTATATTGTAATGTGTGTGTGATAGGTCTGATTGGACTAACTTCTCTCGATTTGTTTATATTTTGTCTTAATTTGGAATCATATGTTGTTAAATTCGAATAACCATTAACACAACATGCGAGATTTAAATAACTTGGTTTTTTTATGGTTGTTGTTTCAGTTACTGGTGATAATATAGTTGTAACTTTTCCCGAACACGGATCAAGTATTGTGGTTGTTTGTTGTTGCGATGCGGAAGAGTGTATTGGAATTTGACACCGTTCTTGTATCCGTGCTATGAATTCTTTTGGAATATCTTTGCCAGATGAAGGTGTGACTAAATTTAAACTTCCTGATGTGTCTATAAAAAAATAAAAAAAATTGTAGAAAATGTAGTAAAAATATATATTATTATTTTGCGAAATTATTTTTTTTTAATTTATTAAACGCGAACAAAAATTTAGTTTAGTCAAAATAAATTGATGTTTATTTAAGCGGTTGCTTAAATATATAATTTAACAGTAATCTGCAAGTGAAAAATTACTGAGTTGCAAACAAATACTTATTTTTGTATTTTCAATAGGGAGACATGTGTTAATGTGAATAAATTGTGTATGGTCTAAACCTAATCATAGTGTGGAATAGTAAATACTAGAAGCTGTGATGTATAAACAAAATCGACCCAATCATAGCATATTATGTTTAGTAACAAAGAGACACTTTCGATCATCAAACGCGCAGAGGTCTTCTATCGATTTCTGCATAAAGTCGTGTGAAACAAATTGAAACACAAATTCTTACAATATCAACAAATAACTGTAACAACAAAACAATTTTAAAACAAACTTTGGATCACTACAAAAACTATTGATTGTGTGAATTAAAAAAATCTTATCTATATTTTTTAAAATCATTTCAAATAATGTGCATAAGTGATGTTACAAAATAAGAACAAATGTTCAAGACGATATTTAATACCTGAAAAGTCAGTAGAATCTGCATCAACATCGAGTGAACAGCTTCCGATTGAATCAATACTTTTATCCATGATGATACTTCTACTCTTAGATCTATTTCTTTTCTTTTCTTTTTTGATATTGTTATTATTGTTGGTCGCTTCACTTAATGATTCAGGTTCGGTTGAGTCATTTCGTTTAGAACAGTTTGGTATAAAATCATAAATACGACATTGAGTTGATTTCTTTTTATTTTTATTTAGATTTATATTATTATTTTTTAAACTTCCATCAACTACTATATTTTCAATAATTTTATCAGACGACCGTTTTAAACGTGTTATTAGTATTTTTGGTTTATAGGTTAACTGTCCGTGTTTATCTACTTTATTATTATTGGAATTATTGCTGGAATATTGTAAAGTTTTCGTCAAATTTTTTGATTCCTTATGAGACGACCATATCTTATTTTCATCGGAATTGCTATCAAGTTTGTGTACCACTTCCAAAGACGATGATGAAGATGTTGAAGTTATTTGACCTATTTTGTTTGCTTTTAACTTACTTCCAACTTTAGTATTTTTATCACAAAGAATTAAATTTATACTATCATAATTATTTCCAGAACTGTAGTACGATTTATTCCATCTATTTGGAATTAACGCATAATTCTTATCCAGTTTCGTTGTGTATTGTTCAATTTGTTTTGTGGCTTCGGTTTTTGAAAAATCATACGTTTGTCTTATATTATAATTATGACTTGACTTTTCAATAACAACGGTTTGTTGTCCTTTAATTATTTGTTTTGGTGAATCTAGTTTTGTAACACCCAACAGAAGCACTGGATTTGGTTCGCAATCTGGTAGATCACTAAATTGAATATAAATTATATTGACTATTTATATGTGCCGATTAATATAACTATTCTTGAAAGAAAAATATTGCCAAAAATTAATTGAAGTCATGCCAACATAGTAAAATAAACAAATAGTAATATTAAATTCAGTTACGTGCAAAATAATACAAGAAAAATGGTTTAGCGATAGGTTTTATAAAATTTAAAACTATTTATCGAAACATTAATAACAAATTTGTACAACTAAATCTAATAAAACTATGACGACAAAAACTTTAGCTTTTAAGCATTTAAACATTGTTTCAATTTTTTTATTGTAGCAGTAATTTTTTTTTGGAATATAGATTTACAATTCTAACTTGCAATCTAAAATTGATAAAATATATTTAAATTTTCAGTAACATTATGTACTTTTTATCAATTACATTTATAAAATGTTCGTGTATTTTTGAGTTAGAATCATCGCTTTGATATAAGAAAACAAAAATACAGACATTTTATTATTTGCGGATTATTTTACACGAACTACAATCAAGAAAAGAAAAGAATCATCAAGTTGTAACATACAAATATTTTTAAACACATCAATTCACACCATCATTGTTTCTTGCTGGCAGGTATAAGCAGAACCTAACAAGATAGAAAATGTTATTTAACTTAAAACCTCTAGTTTTATCAAATCTTTCATCAATCCTGTTTAATTTTTCCAACGATTTCCTTTCAAATTTTGAAAACATACTAGCAAAACAGGCAAATATTTTAACATAAACGAAAGGTACATGCTCATGCAAGACAAAAACAATTAAATGATGTTTGCACATCACTGCCTCGTTATTTTCTCATTTCTGATCGTTGCCTATCAAGTGTATGCACTCATCCGTTATTTGCGAGAAACGCAGTTCAAACCGCTTATTGTCATAAACGAATGAAGATACTTTACAGGTCAATGGTATCTGATTAATGCTATAAATACATTCAGTCCAGTACGACAGTATGGAAGGGATTCTTGAGATGTATATTTTTTTATGAATAAAATCAACATGTTTAGCATTGAATCACACCACTTAAGCTTAATATCTTTGAACATCCTCCAGATACCATGTTGACAGTTTTCTTTTACAAAACATTCAGAATGATCAATTAGAGATCAGGTCTGAAAACACACATTCTGAACAAAGTATAGAACAAGTGGTCTCCCTCGGTAATTGAACCAGACAACCTCGATTTACAAGTCAATCTTCAATTTCACCATGTATACCATTGTATTTTTTATAACATGCAATGATGGTACTGTGCTGTACATTATTTTATTGAAAAAGATATATCTGCAATGAAGGATCGTAAGTGTTAAACCTAGCATTATGGTGACAGTGTTTTCTTCTGTTCTGACTTTTCTTAAGTTCTTAATTGTATATCATCTACTTTTGTAACGTATCTAATCAATTTTCACGTTTTCCTGATATTTCTTCATACAATCGTTGTTCAAGTTTACTTAACATAATATCTTTATTGACGCGTTCCCTACGCTTTTAAAATTGCGTTGCTATTTTGGTGCTTGCAAAGACCGTTTTTCAACTTCATTTGATTCATTTTTATTTTCTGTATTAGATTTGATATCAAATATGTATGCAAAATTTGAGAGGAATTTTGACGGAAGTTAGCGAGGAATGGATTGCAAGATTTGAGTCAAACATAAGTTTGACGTTATAAATAATATTTGCATGGTTATAAAAATAAATATATTGGAAATTTAAATAATCGCCGCAAAGATTTAAAATCCAAAAATGGAACTGAAGCATTGAAATTCAGCAAGCATTTCACTTTGTATTACAATGCTTTTTAATTAAACTGTGGAAAACTAGCTATGATGAATTGTTAGTCAATCAAATATTAACTCTAACGTAATTACAAACAACACAAATAATACATTTAAAATGCTTTGTTTACCTTTTTATCCACCTTAAAAAACGATTTCGACTCTTTTCTTTTTTTTCCATTTTTTCACAAATTTCACTCTATTTTTCAGATGGTTTTTTATTCAAATTTATATATTAAGAATATTTTAAACGACACAAAAAATAAATTATTTTTATATTCAAAATATTTGAAAAAAAAATTTACATTGCAAACTGAGTAGATTGAATGTTGCCTATATTCCTATAAAATTTTTAAATTAAAGAATTTATAAAATCTATAAATGACTGTTAAATGCAGACACATGGTTATAAATATTAATAGGCAACTAAGGCAATGACTTTTTTAAGGACAATAATGCAATGAAATGTTTTTGTGACAAATGAAATAAAATTAAATCGAAAAAGATATTTTAAAAAAACTTCTAAATGCTGAAATCTTTCGCATTTTACAAATTAAATCTCACTTATATTTCACTTCAAAATAACTATTTTTTAGCATAAATGTGTAACACTAACGTATTAAACGACATAAATGGTTTGAAATTTACTAGAAAACTATTTTACATTTTTAAAATTAAGCTAGAAATAAAAACACACAGTTATGAAACAATTACAGGTAATAAGCATAAACTTTAATTAAATAAACTTATGTAGTACAAAATCTTAATTGAATTTAACTGAGCAAAAATTTGCAACATTTCAACCTTAACACAACAAATTCTAAACTAATTAGTAATTACTAAAAATTATTGCAAAATTGTAACAGTTTACTTAAAAACGAGAAAATTGACGATTTAAAAATAGTAACAAGAAAAATAATTTAAGAAATTTTTTTTTAAACAAAATTTTTGTATTTATCTTTTTTAATTGAAAGTTCAACAAAAACTAGCAACTGTTTTCGAAATAATTTTTCAATAAATGTATGTGTATTTAATTTGTTATAAAAAAAAAGTAGTTGCATTGCGCGATATAATAAATAACTTGTATGTACATATTTTTCAATCGCGAAGCACTAAATAATCGTTTTTAATTTCAAAGGAAAATCGAGTTTTCTATAAACATTTATTTATCATATGGGAAATATGTTGAAACAAAACAAAGAGACAACCAAAATCTAAAATTATAATATTTAATTAATATTAGTTAGTAAATACTAACTAGTACATATATGTAAAATAAAAAAGTAATAAGGATGCAGACTCTTCGGGATTTAGAATACAATTGAAAACGTAGAAAGTAATCCACAGTTAGCCACAGTATGAATTGAAATTAGACCAAACGGAGAAATCTCCCACCCACAAAAAGTGTAAAACTCAAATCGTAAGCAACGACGAAAACGGTTCGGCAGAAAAATCGACGAAACAAAAATCCAAAAGACAAAGCTATAAAAGAAGCATAAGCACAAAACGGCAAAAATGAAATGATGTGAATGTCATTGCCGGCCTGGTCTGGCTGTATTTAAAACGGGTACTATTTCCTGCTCTGGCATTCTAACGGATGTGAGAGCAGAACCGAAATATAATTCATGAAAATATAAACAAAACTGATGTTTGAGCTTAGACGAGGTGTATGATCTACCACAACACGTAATACTAGCACATGTAATTGGTACGTTGGTAAAATCAACTAAAAAACTATCACAGACTTCTCAAGACCTAGTTCCGACACCAAGGACCATCTAAACCATTTCGACGAAAGGTGCGACTCCGTCGCTATGTTTTTTGGGTAAACAAGCAGCTGTCAGTGTCACTGACCTCACTGCTTCAAACTCTCCTCGTCATAACTGGTATTGAAAGAAATCCTGGAACAACTAAAACATGGCATTGTGCAAGATGTAAAAACATTTTAAGGGCAAACACTACATCCGTCCAGTGTAACAGATGTAATAACAATATTCTAGTCGCGGTTCTTCAAGAAACCAAACTAAATGTTATATCTAAGATTAGTGATAATATATGTGATTATAAAATTATAAGACTGGATCGATAGAAGAACAAAGTGGTGGCCTTGCCTTCATTATTCATAAAATCGTTATCTACCGTACAACCACATTACCTGCAGTACCGGGAACTGATAAACACTAATTACAACTTACCACAAACATTATAATAAAATTCGGAAATACGGAGATAACTCTAGTCAATATTTATATACCACCAGTAAGCAGCTGTGCTTCCAGGGTATGAACATTTAAAAAAATTTAATTCAGTTTAATAAATTAAAATAATTCCATATGACATTTATTTTATATATCAAAGACTGTCTAATGCTCGGAGATGTGAATGCTCACCATGATCTATGGCACTCACACCTGAACACCGATTCACGAGGCACAAACATTGTTGATCAAATTGATGGCTCCAACTTTGTAGTCCTTAACGAACCACAACTAACAAGGGTAGCAAATAACTCGTACTCTTCATAATTACGATCATATCACAACCATAATCACCATACTCATCCAGCCGTTCCATAAACCAAATAAAATCCGAGAAGAGAACCTATATTAATTTTAACAAAACCGACTGAGATAATTTTACAAACTTTACTGAAATGGGATACGGTAAGCAACTTTTACCACTTGGCACAGAAAAGCAAGCTATCAAAAGCGATAGGACCCGACGGCAACTCAGCCACCATGCTCAAACATTGTATCGAAAGGATTGAATCATTTCACTACCACACTCAACACATCTCTAAATATTCTCCAGATACCTAATATCTGGGAAACGGCCAGAATAAGCCCCATATTGAAACCTGGAAAAAACCCTGCAGAAAATGGAGAAACTTACATACCGATTTCCATCCTTTCATCGGTCGCAAAACTGATTGAAGCATTTCAGTTACCCTGGTAAACTACTTGCAATTTGGCATCACACCAACATGGCTTTAGGACAGCATATTCTAAAACCATCGCTCTTCACATGATCCAAAATCAAATCGGGATGGCCTGAACCAAAAACAACCACCCTGTGTTAAAACAATCTTAGTTTCACTGGGCCTATCAAAAGCAATCAATATAGTGTCGCACGCTTCAATACTGACTGACATTTTTAACACTAATCTGCCAGGTTTAATAAAGCGCTGGTTTTGCAACTACGTAAAATACCGCCAAACGTACGTTGAGTTCCTTAACTTTAAAACATAATCCTAGCTAAGATAGTTACCCGCCCTCACCAGATGGAATTACCATCACGTCATATGCAGACGACTACACAATGTTTACAACAGGAAACAACCTGGAACAATTCACTAATGTTTTGAACACCTAACTTAATACTCTGAATGAATGGTTGAAACATTCCAATGAAAAGTTCAATTCTACACTTTTCACAAAATGGGCGAAGGAGGCAAATATAACACTTAACATCTGCATTGACAACATACTCATTCCTACGCTAAAAAATTTGAGACTGTTGAGTCAACATTTGTCCCACTATTTAAATTCAATGCTTATGTTCGACAGGTGAAAGAAAATCCAGAACAATTAAAAGCACTAGGTGGTAGTTCATATGGCAAAGCTAAAAGCACAATAATTACAACCTACAAAGTAATAGGAAGACTTATTATAAATCACGGTGCAACCATATGGACACCCCAAGTCGCTGATATTCACTGGAATAAGCTACAAATAACATAAAACGCAACCGGATGTCATTTGATGGCTCATCGAGATCACCTGCACGAGGAACGTACCATATTGCCGTTTCGTAAACATAATGAAATGCTTATACCAAACAATATCTATGGGCCTGTCACAAAGAGCTACATCCCAGCAATGACACCTTATCCACAACTAAACCGCCTAGATACATTAGACGAACTGTGAAGTGCTTCTTACATGTTAGAAACAATTAAGTCACCAGTAACATCGGCCAGCTTACAAATAATTTATACCAACGCAGCACCAGATCCATTCAAGCGCAGTTATGTTCCGGTTGGTCACGCATTTTGAAGAACTACATGAGTAGAATTAAACAGGAAATTGTTGACAAGTGTACCGGGTGTGAGGGTATACACCACATGAAGCAAACTACTTATTCAATTGTCCAGAAAACCCAACCGACGTTACGAAGGAAGATTTGTTGTACCGCCCAAGGGCAGTGGCAGAGTTCCAGAATCTGGATACGGAGTCAGAAGATTAGCACCGCACCCGTCGCTACAACAACAAAACTATCATAGAATGTTGTGAGCTGCACCAAGTGATGATTTTAAAAAAGTTTTTGATTAAATTTCGTATTCACTTCTAAAAATCATCAAATCAAAATAGGTAGAAACAGATGCTGCAGACAATGCTAAGCTTTACTCTAACAAGTTACAAGATGTTTGAAATAACTAGAATAGTAACACATACAAAAATTAGGTTAGATGATGTGGAATAAACCGAACATAGATGCAAAAAATTTAAGATTGCAAGCGATTTAAGAATGCAAGCGAAATATTGTATTATACAAATAACGAAAGTTATTACGAGAACGATGTAAAGTCACGATTTTTCATAACTTAACTCAAAACGATTCGCGACCAAAACTAAAGTAATTGCGGAATGAAATTAGGAAATTTAAGGACAGGAGGGCCATGGATTTTTTATATACATCTTTTAAAATGCACATTGCAAATGAAAGAACAATTAGTAGACGTTACCTCTGACCGAGCTAAGTAGGAAAAAAATAAAACTTTCAAATCAGAGAATATGATTTTCTTGGATCCAGAGCTAGACAAAGAAAGTGTATCTGAATGTTTCAAATACACAAGAGACATCGCTAAAAAAATTTGTAAGTAGCTCTTTACACCGTGCTCTGCTTATCTTGTATTACCAACAACCCCGATTTCAAGAGATGTACCCAAACTACGATATAAAAATAAGAAAACTAAACTTATTCAACCGTAGAAGTCTGAGAGTTCTTCAAAAATGTAAAACCAAGCAGATAAGTACACACTAGGGACTATAGATATTTCGACAAACAGTTGAATAAATCTGGTGTTCGACAAAATCATGCACTTACATCTGAATTAAAAAATTTAGTCATATTCATGACTCCGGAGATATTGTGCTTTATGATGTATAGGCGATGTCAAGGATATAGTATCGTACTACTTAAGAGAAATGCTAAATGACTTGGATTATCCATCAACATTAAAAAAAATAAATGCTGATCAACTTTTAGAAACATATATCCTGTAAACCTGGATACTGGCGACAACCAAGGCGAAAGCTTAGCAAAGTTAAACAAAATCACGTTTGTTATGCCATCGTCAAACGACTACCAACCAGATGATATCTAGGTCGTATTTTTTTAAAACATTCTCGCGAATTATTTGATACTGAGGTTCTGTTAAAAATATCAGATTTTAGGAGTCCAAGATGAAAGTTGATATTTGTATGGAAAACTTGGTATGAAAAGTGTCAAAAAGGGACAAGTTAATATTGCGACAGAGAAAGAAATATCCTGCTTAAAGCAATAAGTGTGTAACATAATGTTATTTGAATACCTACGCCAAATGCCAACGGCAAGCAGTGTAAATACTAAACTTATACTAAATTTTAAAATCAATATGTCAAAGTCAATCTTACTAGTCTCCCACACTCACTTATTTGCAGCAGATCCACTTGTTTCTAAAGCAGGCTACAGACCTTCAATCAATTTGTCAATCAATTCGAAAACGAAAATAAACGAAATAAAATTTAGTGTAAAATCACCTAATTTTTATTTCGTTTGTTTTCGTTTTCAATTGATTGAAGGTCTGTAGCCTGCTTAAGATTGAAAATTTTAAAAATGGATATTAAAGTATTAATTATTTTTTTTTTGTAAATATTTTTGACCAACTTGCCTTATCATTTATCAGAAAGTATAGGACAAATGATAACAAAACAATACTAATATTTGCGTACTGTTAATTTAACATACAACTGTTCTATGTATAATAATACTGTGCTGTGTGTATGATGATTTAATAATTTTGATAATTTTAATTTTGTTTATTTTACTACAAATTCAATTGTTTTCAAATCATAACAACTATAATTAACTTAATATTATTCTTTTCACACTTTGACATTCTCCATAATGAGCTTGTGTTTAATTATTTTCCGGAAATTAATATTTAATTAAAAATTGCATGTATTGGAACAGTGCAACTAATGAAGTAATAATATAGTATGACCTTGCATACGTCTGTCTGCGTAGATTATTACTATTTGAACAATTAGAGAAAACCTGGAACAAATGCCCTTGCCACAATCGAGAGCTATAAACGAGAACATGCCTATGACTATATAATAGTCAATAGTAATACATTAGAATTTTGGGTAAACTCAAGTAAATATTAATCAAGGTAAGAAAACTTACATACTTTTTTCAACCCAAGTGTAACTTCAATTTAATAATTTCGTTTTAAATTCTTTTACCATTTTAGTACTTGTGGTGGGCGATATTAATAAATAAACAAACACATACTTCTTACGATTAGTATTATGGTCATCAAAATTTAATGCTTTTATAATATTTAATATTTTAAGAAAATTTAAAGAATAGAAAGAATTTAAAGAATCACTACGGTACGCCATTTCAGGACAATTAAAGTTTAGACTTTCATTGAATTTGGATTAGAGGTTCGCAAGAGGGATACCGTTGTCACGGAATCCCGGGAATCATATTGTTTTCCGAGATAACCCGCTATTTTGAAAATTTTGTTTGGCATTAAGAATTAAGTTGCAAAAATACAATATAGAAATTTTTTTCGTGCGCTATTTTAATCTTATCTTATATCTTATATATAATAATAAAACAAAGTGTTTGGCTGTCTGTGTGCGCTCTCCAGAGAAATCTGGAGCACACAGGAGGCTGAAATTTTGTCAGGAGAAGGCAATTGACAGGTACTAATGCACCTCGGAGCCGAAATTTTAAGATTTAATTTAGTGTTTTTTTTAATTAATAATTTTAATTTTCTTAAGGGTTTGCCTAAATGTTGATTATATTTTATATTTGGATTTTTATTCAAATTTCGAATTATTCGCTTAGTTATCTTTGATCAATTTTTTGTTCACTTATCGGAATTATCATTAAAATGAATAGTTAATATATAATGTAACAAACAAAATGTACATTTATATGAAAATTATGTACATTGAAATCCAACACATTATCTTTTAACAAATATTTCTAATTTACAACAAATATGTTCTTATGGTTTGCAATTATATAAAATATGTACATATTTTTAGACATTAGCACCAATACGATACATATAAGCATTGCTTATATATGATTAAACAAACCCGCTTGCATTAGCAGAACTGCCATCACATGTTCCAAAAATTGGAAATGTTTCTTTTCCTCTTCTTAGAAACATATTGATGAACAAAGAATTTGCATTGAAACCTTAGCACAAAAAAAAAAGATTATGAACAATATCAAAGCTACAGGTTTAAAAACACTTATTGAGGGAAATATGCTTCTCCATTACTTTCAAAACTATTATTGTTATTCCAAGGGGTCTATAAAATATACGCAAATATGTTAACAAATAATGTGATTTGACTGTTTTAATAATAATATATAAGTCTGAATTTACAAATAAAATAAGTCTTATTATTATTTTTTCTAGTTTTTGTTTTAAAATGTTGGAAGGAATGTCGAAATAAGACGATGACCATCATAAAGCGATAAAACCCATTAAACGAAAAATTCACTAAAATGGTGATATTCTTTAACCGGCGTATGCATTAATGTAGTAGAGTATTGCAGACAATCGATAAAATATATTTGCAAATTACTATACGACCGTCTTCAGAGCAGCAAAAATTCTGGATCGATAAATGATTATAAGTTTACATGAAATAGGACGCTAAACCAGTAGCAATGAACCAGTGTACCTATTTCGTATGACGAGTACGGTGGTTTCGGAGTAAGCAATTGACAATTGTGACATCCAATAAACAAATATATTTACGCTCATCTAATTGTTCGCGACACATTGAATTATTTGAATTAAATCTTTGGAATAAAATTTTATCCTTTTTCTAACCTTAATCTTTTGCCATCTATCTAAAAATTATTGTATGTAAACCATCGGTAAATGTGTTTTAATTTTAACATACATTTAATATGTAAATTGATATATAGCTTAAGAGACATTTACTTAATGGCTTTTGCTGTTTACAGTCATGAAACTATTACATTTTTTTCAAACTTTTTATATATTAATAATAAAATAAGTTAAATTAAATGACATTAAAAAAATTATAATTACTCAAAAAAAAAACAGTTTCCAACCACTTTATTTGGGAAGCACGGGCATCGCCGTGCGGGTACATTCTAGTCTATAATAATAAAACAAAGTGTTTGTCTGTCTGTGTGCGCTCTCCAGAGAAATCTACGTCACATAGGATTCTCAAATTTTGTCAGTAGAAGAACATTTTCAGGTACTAATGCACCTTGGAGCCCAAATTTTAAAATTTAATATAGTTTTTTTTTAATTAATATATTTTAATCTATAATAATAAAACAAAGTGTTTGTCTACCTGTGTGCGCTCTTCAGAGAAATCTACGTCACATACGCCTGAAATTTTGTCAGTAGAAAACCATTTTCAGGTACTAATGCACCTCGCAGCCTAAATTTTAAAATTTAATTTAGTTTTTTTTAATTAATATATTTTAATTTTCTTAAGGGTTTGCCTAAATGTTGATTAAATTTTTATTTGGTATTTTATTCAAATTTCATTTCATTCGCACAGCTATCTTTAATCAATTTTCTCTTCGCTTAACAGAATTATCATTAAAATAAAAAAATAAGGTATATTGTGACAACAAATAAATTTATATGAAAATTATGTACATTGGAATCAAACACATTATCTTGCAACAACTACTTCTAATTTATAACAAATATGTTTTTGGTTTGCAATTATATAAAATATAAATACATATTTCTAAAAATTAGCACCAATACAATACAAAAAAGCACTACTTATGTATTTTTTTTTTTTTTAATAAAATGTGTTGTGTAATAGGGTTTAGAATATGTGTCACAACAACACATAAATACCTTTTAAGACCCAGGTCTAGACCTGGGTCCCACAACAACTGGCGTTCTAAGGTGTAGATTAACGCTTTTTTTAAACATCTGTGGGTTGAAGCCACCCACCCTAGTCTCAACTAAGTGTTCCGGCAAACTATTCCATTTGTACGCAGTTCGGACAAAGAAGTCTCTCTGCGATCTGCCAGTATGACAGCGCGGGATCTTTACCGTTTCACTGGTTGCGGCAGCCGATTGCCGAGTGGAACGGGGGTAAGAATAAGTTTGAGGCATGATGCCGCTGATTTCATCTGAGCACTGCTGATGACGATATTTGTAAAAAACAACGAGGTCAGCAACAGTGCGACGATGTTGTAGGGAATCAAGTTTTGATGTCAAAGTTCGATCACCTATAATTCGTATAGCTCGCTTTTGAAGAGTCCAAGAGGGCCAAGATGGAAACAGAGGCAGCACCCCAAACTTGACAGCAGTACTCCATACAGGGACGAATATAGGACTTATAAACATGGAGCAATTGGTATGGAGTGCTTGCATTATCAGAACAGAACTGCCATCACATGTTCCCTCTTCTTAGAAACATTGATGCATCAAGACTTAGTAATCGAACCTTATTGTACAAAAGAAAAAGATTATGAACAATAATATCATAGCTACAGGTTTATAGTGTTTTACTGATTGAGGCAAGTTTCTCCATTACTTTTAAAATTATTATTGTTATTTCAAAGGATTTACAAATTGCAAGGGATTTATAAAAAATATGCAAATAAATGTCAAGAAATTAATTTTATTATTATTTTGTTCAATTTTTTTAAACGCTGGAAGGAAGGTCGAAATAAGACGATGGCCACACTGAAAAAAATCAGTTGTCTCAACCTCACCGTGCGGGCAGATATGGCGAAATTGTTTCATATTCAGTCATATTCAGATATAAGTAAACATTTATTTTATCAACTTAGCATTGAGAAAATTTTCCATACGTTCTTATTTTTCACTTCTACAAAACAAAACAAAAAGTTAAAACAGTGCGGAAAAAGAAAGAAATCAAAAAAAAAAATTAAAACAGTGCGGAAAAATCTCGCTTTTTGATAGTGTTGACAACATCGAAATACGTCGAATTGTGATTCGGAATTGCAAAATAGTAGTTTGTGCTACAAGTTTTGAAATGAAGATTTTTTCAGCACTAGTCCTAAGTTTTCATTGAAAATTAGGACGTGTGCTGAAAAAATTCATTTCAAAACGAGTTGCACACAACGTTTTCTGCACTTGAGTATACCACAATAGACAAAAAATAAAAAAAAATTACAAAAAATCACTACAAAAAAACTACGCGAAGTATTGATCGATCAACAATGCCTGCCAATGTTGGATTATATGCAAGAAAAAAACGTCATTTGTTATTGATTGTTCCCATACTACAAACGTGTTTTCATTTCGCGTGTATTTTATTGAGAAACTGCAAAAAATGAGCTCAGGGGAGGATTCCGATTTGGAAGGAGCAGCAGAAAGAGCTTTGCAAGGTTTATTGTCGGTAATATCCAAAGAAAAATACGAAAAACGTATCGAGCGTTCAAACAATGGTGCAGTGAAAAAAAAAATTAAACTGATTGACTGATTGAATTTGCTGATAATTTTTTTGTTTCATTTTCCTAACCTAACAATTTTAAGGTGGCCCTTATTGTCGGTGTCTATGGTGCTTGTCGACGAAGCGAAT
The DNA here is from genome assembly GCA_963693315.1 of Diogma glabrata. NCBI lineage: Eukaryota > Metazoa > Arthropoda > Insecta > Diptera > Cylindrotomidae > Diogma > Diogma glabrata. Next base: position 457,868,869 of record OY856186.1, on the reverse strand, counting down.
TGTTTAATTTGAACGTAACGGATGTCGAATACATGGACAATGGCATTACAATTACAGTACCGAAAACGAAAACAAAAATCATTCGACAATTTGTCATCAACGAAGGAAGTGATCGGGACATAAATTTGGTTGACATTTTCAAGATGTATTCAGGACTACGTCTTCATGGCGTTATCACCGACAGATTCTTTTTGGGTTTTCGTAAAGGCAAATGCATCAAACAGCCGATCTGCATCAACACGATTGGAGGATATCCGAAAACCATTGCAATTTTCTTGAATCTTTCGTCACCGGGTGGGTACACTGGTCATTGCTTCCGTCGATCGTCTGCATCTTTGTTGGCAGATTAGGGTGTGAATTTAACTACAATTAAGCAACATGGTGGTTGGGAGTCTGATAAGGTTACAGAAACATACATTCAACATTCGCTCAACAATAAACGTAAAATTGCTGACAGTATCATGGGTTCGAAAATTGTTAAAGCTGTTAACGTTTCAACGACCTCATCAACCACTGCTCAATCCAGTGAATCAATCATTGAAAATGGCAATGTTTCAGCCGGTACAACTGTTACAATAATTTCGAGTCAAACAAGCCGAACAAACTTGAAAGTGGTTGGAGAGCCTTTGCCACAACCACCGATTCCTGGAGGATATTCATTCAATAACTTGCATAATTGCTCTTTCTACTTTGGTCAAAGGTAATGTTTTCATTCATTTCTACTTTATTAATAAAAATGTTTACCAACACAAACGCACTGTTTCGTCTTTTAAATTGGCAGCAGTGCGGAAATGCAGTGCGGAAATGAAAAAGCAGTGCTGAAATGTAAAATCAGTGCGGAAATAACTCACTTTTCCGCACTCAAACGAGTTTCGATATATGTCGTATTGTGGTACTCGAGTGCAGAAACTTTATTTTCATGTTCGAAAATTCAATTACGATATAACTAAGTATGCTCTGTACGAATTTCAAGCTCTGGAAACATAGTGTTCTGGATATATAATGAGCTAATATCCATAAAATACTTTAATTAAAAGCTAACAAATATTATGGACTTCGTAGTTCTAATAATAAAGATATTAAAGCAGGCAGTAGTATCCCAACAAACATAAATTCTGTTGTACGAGAAAAAGTAAAAAAACATTTTTTTGGAAGTGACAAACCGGAAGTTAGGATGCAGAACTGTTGTAAACCGTACTAAATGTGTATGTACCAAATTTCATCCAACTCGATTATCAGGTACAGAAGTTATTGAGCTTCCAAAATAACAGGTGCTTGGAGAACCCCCTACCACTTTGTTCACTATCGCTAAAAAAACTAATCAGTTTCTTGCCATACATATTTGCATCTTTTTGCAAAGTGTAGTCAAAATTACTTAACGAACGAATGTTGTATGCTTCCAACAAACATTGAAACAATAAACAGATGTTCGGGAGGACCCCACCACTTATCCCAATATTGTCCAAAAACTAGTCAATTCTATGTCATTAAAGTTTTCATCTTTTTTCAAAGTGCCATTAAAATTGATTAATGAATGAAGTCTGTATGCTCCCAACAAACTTTAAAAACAAAGTGTGAAAAGTCAGCAGTTGTATGGTAGACCGCCCGCAACTTTGATCAATGTGTCCCAAAACATGATAATTATCTTTTCACACTAATTGGAACCTTTTCCATAAGTTTCATCATAATCACTTCATTATTGTAGGCTGTAGTGTGCATAAAGACACTGAAAAAACTTCAAAAAAGTACAAAAAATTTTTTTTACCGGAAGTGAAAAATCGGAAGTTGGGATGCAAAACTATTGTGAACCGTACTACATACTCATGTACCAAGTTTCATCCAATTCGCTTATCAGGTACAGATGTTATTGAGCTTTCAAAAAAACAGGTGCTCCAGGGACCCCCCACCACTTTGTTCACTATCACTCAAAAACTAATCAGTTCCTTGTCATACATGTTTGCATCTTTTTCCAAAGTGTCATCAAAATTCATTCACGAATGAATGTTTTATGCTCCCAACAAACATAAAAACTTTGTGGAAAAAACCACCTGTTGTATGGTGGACCCCCCAACCCTTTATTCAATGTGCTCCAAAAGCTGATAAAATCTTTCTCATGTTATTTAAAAGCTTTTACCAACGTTTCATGAAAATCGATCGGTAATTGTAGGCTACAGTAGGGATAAACACTCGAAAAAAAAAACTTTTTAACCGGAAGTGACAAACCGGAAGTTGGTATGCAGAAGTATTGGAAACAGTACTAAAACCTTATATACTAAGTTTCAATAAGATCATAGCCCGCGATCAGAAGTTATTCAAGATTTAAACTTAGAGGTGTTCGGGAGACCCCCCGCCATTTTGTCCAAATTTGAAATGAATCCAGATCTTCCATTTTCAAGTGAACTCGTATCATTTGCCAAAGTTTCATCAAGATCCTATGCAGAAAACTCTGTTGTTGAAGTTTTATGACGGCGGGCTAACTTCTTAGTTAAACTCTGTTGTTTCCAGTCGCAAGCACTATGCAATTGTCTTAGGTTGACTTGATACAGATGTTGTTGGTCAGGTGAAAGTAGCTCAGGTATAGGTTAAAAAAAGTGGTGAGCGCATCCCTCGCATTTTGACAATCCTTGCCTGAGTACGTTTAAGTATGAAGTTGCAAAAATCAAAGAACATTTTATAGTGTCTGGGGGTAGCTGTACAACCAAGACTTGAATATATCCGGCATTCTGATGTCTGGAATAAGGCCAGAAAGAATTGGATCAATTAATCACATGGTTGTCTTCTGTACTATTCAAAAGTTATGTTGGATCACCTCTAAGTTAACGATTTCGAAGAAAAACTTAAAAATGACACAAAAAATGGTGTCCATCATCACCTTAGATCGCATGTTGGTATGGGACCTTGGTCTTTATATTGCGATTCCTACCACAAAATACATTTTATTAAAAAATATCGTTTTTGAATTTACTTAATATTTTTAGAAATTTCTTCAATTCATGTAAATCAATGATTTTTTAAAAAAAATCAAGTTGATTTAAATCTGATTTAAATCAAATGATTTAAATCCATGCAACCCTGATTCGTAGTAAGGTTTCTAAAAATTGGGTATCACAGCTTCTAGCTTTTCAATTCTCATAATCCAGTAATCGTAATTCGTAAGGGACTTTGCTTAGGTCAACGGTGGGTAGTTTAGAAAAAGAATTTTACTAATTTATGTATCACTTTACAAGAATAACAAAAACAATCCAAATCGATTAAAGTTAAATTGTATCAAGCATGAAAAGAAAGAAGTTAATCAAAATTTGTTTGTTTCAAAATAAAAAGTGATTTCTTGTTTTCTTTAACATTGTTTATTGTACATTTTTAGGTTGCAAACATTAAAATTTAATGTCGATCCGTATACTACCGTATGATATATTTAGAACATAACATCAACTCGATAAGTCACATGACGTTTCAATAAATGCAAAGAAATGTAATGAGGAGTTCTTTCAGGTAAGGATTAACAGCGGTCATCCGCAAGTTTATTTTGAATATAATATATCGCGTGAGAAAAAGCTCAATGGAGTTACAGTTTCTAAAGACATAGTTGACATACGAGTATCTAAAAACTATTATTTCTAAAACATTAGAATGTTAAAATAAACAACTTTGAAAAAATTGTTTTATTTAAAAACCGAATAAATTTAATATGTAAAATAAAATGATATTGTGGTTTACGTTTACTTCATGCAATAATCACATTATTTAAACAGCTGAAATAAATTACAGGTGAATAAATACTTTATATCATTTTCAATAAACATAACATAAACATGACATACAAAGCTTCACAGAATTTTTTCATAATATATTAACATAGATATTTATTTATGAATTAAAGCAATTAACTAATTAAAATATATTTACAAACACAAAAATACACAAATAACAAAATTATGTTTTTACATTTATTTGAAATAAATTTCAAAAGGCCATTGACATATTTATAATTTATTTCAAATAAATAATTGTGGGTTTGTAAGTAGGAGATAAAGCTTATTTTAAGCACATATATTAACCATAACTTTGTAAAGAATCAAAAGTAAAAGTGTGAGATGATATAATTTAATAGTCAATTTGTATGATATAAATATAACACATTATCATTAAGGTTTCCAAACATTCGGATATAATTTCTTGAATCAGGTCAATAAAAAGCAAGTTGTTTAGTTCGAGTAATTTGGCGATATATTTTTAACAGCTTGTCCTAGAAATATTATACTGTCCTTACCTACGACAAATATAATATAACGCAAACAATTTTGTTTACCACAATCAAATTAACAAGTTTTGCAAGTTTGAATGACATGTATAAATTTGCATATTCGTAGTTGTTTTATATAGTTTTTGCTAAAGTTGAGCTACTACGCAGATCTATACGTTGCGCTATTAAAACAAATACATAATTAAAGAAAACAAAAAAACACCGGCTGCTCCATGTTTAAAATGGATCGTTATTATAATTTCTTATTCAGAAAACTTTGGGTTAAAATTTAAAATTGTGCTGATAACGATAACCAGATCTTGAAACAACTGATTAATTTACACAAATAATAAAGTAATTGTAATTTTTAAAATATAAAAACCTTTTACATAATTAACATTTCTATTGAATTTTTTTTAACAATAGAAATTTGTATAACACAAACACTTACATATTTCTTTAACATTCTATGAGCTTCTTTTTACAATTGAATTAACTTTTTTTTTATCTACTTGAAAAAAATTTAATAGAAATTAAATTTTCAATTAATTAATTCAAAGGTTAACGCATAATTTAAATTGTTATTTTAGATTGGATCATAAAAATATAACGCTGACTTTACGAACTCAAACTACGAATTCTGATACTGACCTGACGATAAGCCAAAGAGAAACAAATGAAATTTACCAAGTCTAGCAATGAACATTTGTTTTTCTAATAATAAAGCTGTCTAAATAAAATAATAAAGATTACATAATTATAAATAATGTAAATTACTAAAAATAGTAGTCCCTGGGCCTACGCCGATTTCATGTGATGATTACCACATATTTTATACTTCGTGAGGTGCCTGTCCTTGACGAGTCCGAAAGCTTTTGTTCTGCCATTTTTCTCGATTCGGCCGCTTTTGAGTTCGGCCGCTTTTGAGTTCGGCCGCTTTTTCGTTCGGCAAGCTGCGAAAATTTCCGATTGCCCGGGATCTTAAAAATTTTTGTTTTTTTAACTATGGGGGTTGGAAATTTGATTGATAACACGAGGGTAACATAGTCCGACAAACATTTGTCTGCTATTGTCTAGTCCGACAACCCAAACATACCAAAATGTCAGTTGTCAGACTCGATAATAGCAGACACATTTTGGTCGGACAAGCTTACCCTCGTGGTCTGAAACAAATTTCCAACCCCCATAGTTGAAAAAAAATGTGGTAGCTAATTTCCAAGATCGTAAAACATATAATATCATCAGCGTTTCTCAGGTAATTTAAAACGCCGACTTAGACGTAAATACTTCGAAAAGTTGTAAGCTTCAATAGTATTTATGAGTTTGCGTTTTCTTGTAAGTTTTCTACATATTTCCGTTATGGAAAATTTTTAAAAAGTTTTTTGGTTTTCATAGCGTTAGTGTCTAGCTTTCAATTTATTACACATTTGGGAAGTGTTTTGGGATGACCTGATACTAAAGTTGCCGTTGGCTATGTTACAGATATGAATTTGAAAATATGAAGGGGCTGAAATATTAGGGTTTGAGGTATCAAGACTTCGGTCTGTTTTTTTATAGTTTATTTAAAGGATTTTTTATAAAGTTTTCGGCAAAAAGCTTTTATGAGGACATTGTTTTAGTTTTGGGCAGTGATGTATATTAAAGATAAAACTCTTTGCAAAAGTACAGTACAAGTATTTTTTTATCTCTGTTTAGAAATTTATTACAAAACTAACACGAAACATCAATACGTTGCCGGAAAATTATAACAGCTCATATATTAGCATGATTTAGTGAAAAGATGATACACAATAGCAAACTACTCAAAAACCTCTTCATTTAGCATGCAGCAATTTCAATTTTTCCAACACAACCAGCCCATTATCTACCAATATGTAAAATTTTCTATTGTTACAGAAAAACTTTTTGTTCAGGTAAATGCTTCTTTTCAATGATTATACAACTGACACGAGTTGATATTTTCCAAACCAACTTTTTCTATTGCTCCAGAAAAGTTTTTTTTTTCGCGTAAATGATTCTTCTCGATAATTACAACTTTTTGCAAAAAATCGCATTTCATATGACGTTACCTGATATTTTTTAACCCAACCATTCCTATTTGTTCAAAAACTGTCTAATCTCTCCATTTGCTTTAAATGCTTATTTTCAATAATTACAATTGTTATTCTCTTCCAAATATTAATATCAACTTTATTTGTATGTTCTTTCCATGTTTTTTTCCTCGCTCGAATTTTAAACTTTTGCTTGAGAATAAACTAAACACTAATTAGTTAAACTACTATTGCCCAACCCTACTGTTCCTATTATTCCAGAAAAACTCTCCATTAGGTCTAAATGATTTTTTTCAATAATTATAACTTCTAAGAAAAAAGGACATTTAATAATTGACTCGATATTTTTCTACCCAACTGTTCCTATTAGTCCACAAAACTTTTTACAAAACCTCTCCTGTTACAACTTTTGTAAAAAAAATATTTAACCAGCAACTACCAGATATTCTCTAGCTGTTTCTATTAGTTGGGGATGACTGATGCTGGATAGAACCATATTTCATGTCAAATTTAATGTTCAATTACATTTCATGTTTTCTATGTTTCTAGTCGAAAATGTGTCCCATTTTATGTTCCTCGAAAAAATTGGGTAACAAAATGTAAAAAATAATTCTTTTAATACACCTAACGATTTTTTTTGACACACTTATAACACAAGAATCAAGGTCCTGGTCTCCCACACAGATGCCGATCATCAAGATTTCTCCAGATTCAGAGATACTCATACTTACGTAGACTCATTATTACTGAAAAGTGAAAATAAACGTTTTTTTAAGCAAAAAAATAACACAAAATGATTTTTAACACACATCCGAAAATTAATAAATTAAAACATTTTTAAAATCGCTCCATAGTAGTTTTCTTGTTTTCGACGGCTGTGACGGCCGGCAGACAAACGGAAATATTTTTACTTTTTAGAATTTCTGTAACCTAAAACGTCGAGAAATGTCAAAAAATGAGGGGGGTAAGATTTTCACTTTTGGCTCGAGTTTGTCATAATTAGCTCTTTCAGACCAAAGTAATATAAAACAGATGTGTTGATGGAGGAATTACCAAGTGTTGGGGTTTAGCACCAGACATCTTTTGACGAAACGTATAAGTATTTCATTGAATTGTTTTTATTTTAAATGCCATTCCGTCTTTTGTGACAACTATATTTGCTTAAGAGACCAGTGCCGACATCAACGAATATTCGCGAAGTTCAACAACTTATGATAAATCGAAAAAGAATTTGAATTTCCGCTCGAAAATGCACAACGATCTTTTGAACGACATGAAATCGTGACAAATAAGACAGCTAATCAGAAAGTGATTAAAAGTTTGTCAGTGAAATTGCATAAGTTGCCACAAAAACGATAATCTATGGAATGAATTTCTTTACATAGATGACAGAACTACCACTGATGCACATTATAACTGTATCAACCGTTTTTACAGTCAGGATATATCCTATAGGGTTGGAAATGAAGTGTAAAAGGTATATCTAAAAAAAATCGATTTTTTTTTTTTTTTTTTTTTTTTTTTTTTTTTTTTTAGCGTATGGTTTTTTTTGTGACACATTAAAAAATAAAACTTAAAAATAGGTAGACTCTTCTATGAAATCTACCTAAAACAATACATGGATACACATTAAATGAACTTACAATCGATTTGATTGCGTGTCTTTTAAGTAAATTAAAAAGTAAAATATTTGAACATTGGGCAGTACATTTGAACATTAGATGTTTACATCGAGCGAGTCTATCCATGCTACTACATCGGGAGTTGCCAAATGGATGTCTGAGATGTTGCCATTGTAACGTCGAATTGGACACACAGTTGCAATGTGTTTTATAGTTTGTTGTGGAGCGCCGCAGTCACACTCAGGGGACTCTGAAATGCCCCACTTGTAGAAAGAATCAGCACAACGTCCATGATTCGTTCTTATTCGGTTTAATGTAGTCCAGGTATGACGTGGCAAATCGAAACCAGGTTGGGTAGAAGTCGGGTTAGTAATAGAAAGGCCAGTTGTGTTGTAATGTTGCCAGGAGGTGTCCCAGGCATCCAAGATATTAAAATCAGTTGCCAGCAGGTTGCTGGCAGTTTTATGTGGAGGCTTTCTTGACTTCAATCGACAACGAGTGTGGTCACCGTAATATTCGTGCAAGGGTAACGTGGTGTTGTTGGTTACCTTTTTATGTTCACGCATGAGAGCATGCGAGCGTCTGAGTGCAGGTGGAGCGATATTGCTTAACACAGGGAGCCAAGGTAAAGGGGTGGATCTGATAGTACCACTTATAGTACGCATCGTAGCATGCAGCTGGCAGTCAACTTTTTGAGTATGTGTGCTATTCAACCAGACTGGTGCGCCATACTCAGCCACTGAGTAAACCAGACTTAGAGCAGTTGTACGGAGGGTAGCTGGAGTAGCACCCCATGTAGAGCCTGCCAGTTTGTGCAATATATTGTTTCTCGTTTTAAGTTTTTGTGACGTATTTTCTAGGTGGAGTTTAAAAGAAAGAGTTCTATCGAGAGTAATGCCCAGGTACTTTGGCTGTTGATTGTATTTAATGACAGTGCCGTTAAATAACACTGATAGTTCGTGTTTTGCCAGTTTGTTGTTTAAGTGGAAACAGGAGCTCTCGGTTTTACTTAGATTGGGAAATAAACTCCAAGTTCGAAAATAGTCATTCATTATCGCTAGGTCAGTTGAGAGCAAATCCTCCAAAACACCCATGTCTTTGTTTTGAGTGGCCAGGGTCCAATCATCAGCGTAACCAAATTTCTTTGATGTTGTGTCAGGAATGTCATGAATGTACAGATTAAAAAGTAATGGCGCCAGGACGGAACCCTGTGGTAAACCATTGTTAAGCATTTTAGAACTACTGTAGGAATTATTTAGATGAACTTTGAATACACGATTACTCAGCATGTTGTTAATTAAACGCGAGATGGTGCTACAAGGTATTGCATTGAACAGCTTATATATAATCCCAATTCGCCAGACCGTGTCATATGCTGCAGTAAGATCGATAAATACTGCGCCTGTTTTTAGTTGTTTTTGATACCCAGCTTCGATGTAGGATGTTAGAGCGAGCAGTTGGTCAGTGCAACTGCGATTGGGACGAAAACCAGCTTGTTCGACTGGGATCTGGTCATTCAATATCGGTGCGATACGATTGTATATGAGCCGTTCTAGCAATTTATAGCAGGTGCTCAAAAGGGCAATCGGGCGATAGCTTCCTGGTTCATTGGATGGTTTACCTGGCTTAAGTATCGCTATCACTTTCGTAGTCTTAAAATGTTTTGGTAGGTTGCCGGTTTCTAGGACATTCGAGAAAAATTTAGTTAGCCACTGTTTTACATTTTTTCCAGCATTCTTAAGAAATTCTGGAAAAATACCATCGTAGCCAGCTGCTTTTCCGTTTTTTGTCTGGGACAGAGCTGATTCTAGTTCTTCGCTACTAAAAGAGTTCGCATACTTCGATGGAGACGAGCAATTGCGCTTCATTTCTCTTAATTTGCGTTTAATTGTTCTCTTATGAAGGCGATTAATAGAAGCACGAGACATATTTACTATGTGATTTGCGATGTCCTCTGGATTTATTTCATTGTTAGCACGAGTAATTGAGTTTGAGCCACCCAGTTTCCGAAGGAGACTCCATGCTTCCCTGCTTGAATGGGAAAAAATCAATGTTTTCAACAGCCTTAATCCACTTTTGTTTTCTCGCGGCGTCCAGTGAGTATATTAAGTCATCAGCCACGTCTGCCTCACCACTACTAAGGTACTCCTCATATAATATATCGCTCTCTTTGCTCCAGCCAGGAATATATTCTTCACGAAAGCCTCTTGGGATGCATTTCTTTGCAGTTGAGATAATGGCTCCAACAAATCTATCGTAATTTTTAGGAATGGGTTGGATCCAGCGAATCACTGCATCCAACTTCATCCTATATTTATCCCAATCAGCTTTGTTAAAATTCCATCTAGGTTGAGGAGTAGAGTTAACGAGTGGAATTTGGATTCCTACCTCAAGAATTACTGGACGATGTTGAGAGCGTGGAAAACCTTGTAATACAGCCCTAGATATTGGAATAGGGTTACGTTGTTCGTTTTTTGTGGAAAAACAGAGGTCGGGATTGTAATCACGTCGCCATCTTGCAGATCTAAAGGTTTTCAAGTCTTTCGCATCATATACCAGGAACATGTTGTTATCATCCGCCCAGTCGGTCAGTTGCACGCCATTGGTATTATTATTTGAGTAGGACCACTGAGTGTGATGGCTATTGAAGTCACCAGCATATATTGCTGGATGATAAAATAATGGTAGAGTAGCAGCTGGCCATCCTGTATTAGGAGGCTTGTATACGTTTACAATTTTCGTGTCCGATATATCAACAACAATAAGATGTATATCGTTGTCCGTCTGTGTAAGTACGTGCGTGCAGTTCAGGATTTCTGACTTAACATACGTGGCAGATCCATATGATTGATGGTAAATAGCACTAATTAATTTGTAACCAACAATGTTTCCTCTAGAGGTAAGTTGCGCTTCATCTGCTGCATGCGTTTCTTGCAGAATTATAACGTCGATGTCGTAATCTTTTAATAATCTTTGTAAATGTTCAGTTTTTGACTTGCTTATGCCTTCAATGTTCAATTGCAAAATACGGACTGAAGGTCCAATATTTTTTGTCTTATGGTGCTGAAAAGTACCGTTGTTATTGTGATTTTGATTTTGGTTTAGGTTCATATTTATTTTTTATTTTGTTTTTTTTTTTTTTTTTGTATCACAGCCAAGAGTTCGAAATGAAATGTTTGGCTACCAAGTTGAAATAGACTATTTGCGTAATCCAGGGTGCAGCACGAGGAGCTTATCTATTTCACACACCCCAAAAAAATCGATAAGCTAAAGTTACACAAAAAGAACATAGAACTTAATGACCCGGCATTTATTAAAATCCTATACAAATTCGGCAAGATGTGATTCGCTTAGTAAATATATGAAAAAAATTTACAACTACATCATTGATGCCCACCCTATTTAAACCTTTGGGCAACATTACGCTAGGCATTTATTTAACTAGAACCGAAGTACAACTCGCATTCAGAAGTAGAATAAACAGCTACCCAACACTTTTATTTCAAATGTTTGTCAAAGCCAAAGTAGGTCATTACATTTACACATATAACTAGTTGAATATATTTTAAGAGAATGAAGATAATGATAACAGTAACTTGAAAATCCTCGTATTGTATGAATTAACAACAAAATAGTTTATGATCAATGTTTAAAATATCCATAAATCAGGTGTCTATAAAGATCGAAATATACGAAACGTAGTCCGAAGCCTAACAAAGGTTAACTTTACTATAAGAGAAAGTTTTAATAAAAAAAGAATTCTAACTGCAATCTCAGAAAAAACTAATATCTTCAATTTAGTTGTAACAGTTTCAGTTGATTTGAAATTATGTTTCAAAACTATTCTATAGGCTATGAAATAAAATCTTAAATTTTTTGTTTCATGTAATGAGATAATTCAAAGAAGTTATTTTTATAAAAAAATATTATTAAGAATAGTTTGTCACAAAAGTAGGGGGATTTACAGAAACAATTTTTAGATATAAATTATGACTATTTAAATTATTTTTAAAATAAGTGATATGTAAGATTAAAGTTAACTCTTTCTGATTTAAGCAAAACCACAAACTAAACATCACGGATAGCATAAACCTTTAATAAACGGTTCGGGTATATGCAACACACTTTTTAATTAATAATCTGATAAAATAATTGGTTGTTTAGGTTCCAGTAGGTCTGGTCTTTACAAAGCTTATCGACTTTCGCAATTCATGATTTCAAATTCCATCTATGTATGTATATAAACATTGATATAAATATATAAATTATTTTAATTCAGACATCCAGTTAAATGACATTATTTTAAATTAAAATGGATTTAATGTCACAAATGGATAGATTCGTTTATTAAAATAAATTAGAAATACAAACTTATTTTAAGTTATCATTTCATACTATTTAATTTTTAATCTACGAATATGTATGCAACTGCAAGTTTAAAGAAATCATGAACAAAATTTTGTGGTAGAATCAAGGCAAATGTTTTTACTATACCGCACCTTCTACCTTCTTTAAAATGTTATTTTTAATTTTTAAAATTTTTTTATTTGTTTCAAATGCATAAAAGAAACATTAAATATAAAAATAAATTAGTGGAAGTTGATAAATGCAACGTAAAAAACAGTTTAATCTATTTTTGGTCTCACTGAATCACTCTAAATTTCTATTTATCAGGATCTTTCTTTAGTAATAAAACAATGCATAAATGTAACTGGTGCTTTTCGACTGTAATATTAAGAATGATACGAGCGAGCGATTAGACACAAATGCACAAATAATTAGAAACACAAATAAAGTATAAACTATGGAATTTGGAATATTATAGAATAGAAGGATAATTTCATAAACTGTGAGCACAGTTTAATTAAAGATGTTCCGAAAACTTATACTTGATTAAAAACCTAAACAAATAAATTTAAGCTATTTTTTCGGTTGAATGCACTTTTGTTATTTTAACAATCCAATTGGTTTACTTTAATAAACAACACGAAATTTGCAATTATGGCATACTTTTTCTAGAAGCAGATCGTAGTACGGAAATGATCAAATTGATTAAATCGTTTACTTGGTAATGTATATATAGTAAATATAAATGATGACATCAGCAATGATTAATGAATCAGATAAAACAAGAAAAACGTATACAGAAACCAAACTACAGTAAACTACAGTATATAAATTAGTGCTTAGATTTAGAACAATTTTTTTTTAAAATAAAAAGTATTGTGTTATGGGGTTTACAATATGTGTCACAACAACACATAAATACCTTTTAAGACGTAGGCCCCACAAAAACTTGCTCTTTAAGGTGTTGATGAACGCTTTCTTTAAACCTCTGCTGATCGAAACCACCTGAGACTTTGGATTCCGGTAAACTATTCCATTTGTATGCAGTTCAGACAAAGAAGTCTTTCTGCGATCTGCCAGTATGACAGCGTGGGATCTCGACCGTTTGACTGGTTGCGCTAGCCGATTGTCGAGTGGAACGGGGGTAAGAATATTTTTGATGCTACTGATTTCATCTGAGCACTGTTGATGACAATATTTGTAAAAAACAACCAGGTCAGCAACAGTGCGACAATGTTGTAGGGAATCAAGTTTTGATGCCAAATCTCAATCACCCCCACAATTCGTATAGCCCGCTTTTGAACAGAGTTCAAGAGGGCCAAGATGGAAACAGAATCAGCACCCCAAACTTGACAACAGTACTCAATGCAGGGACGAATATAGAACTTATAAACATGGAGCAATTGGTATGGAGTGAATTTTTTTTTGTATCTATTTAGGAGGCCGAGTTTTCTAGACGCGCTTTTACCATCGCCATTACACGATCGTTCCAGAGTAGGTCATTTGAAACTGTGTTGATATGAATCTAAAATAGGGTTGGGGACAATACTGAGCCTTGAGGTACACCGGAGTTAATTAGTTTAGACTCAGACGAAAATCCGTCTAAGGAGACCGAAATATATCGGTTGGCTAGAAAATTTTGAATCAGCATCACCACATTGGGATGAAAACCATACGCAACGAGCTTGTTGATTAAGTTGGCATGCCATACTCGATCGAATGCTTTGGAGATGTCTAAAGCGATAACGTATGTTTCACCACCTTTATCAAGTATGCTATTCCAAAAATGCGCTACATAGTTTAATAGATCGGTAGTTGATCTTTTGTTTCGAAAGCCGTATTGGCAGTCGGCTATTTGAAATGTGTTTATTAATATAATGCTCGTAGACTTTGGATAGGACCGATAGTAAATCTATTGGCCTATAATTTGAAATATCGGACTCTGGGGTCCCTTTTTGGGGACGGGCTGGACATATGCCAACTTCCAGCACGAGAAAAATATACCAGATTTATAGGATTGGTAGAATATCTTAGTCAAAGTTGGTGCAAGTTCCTTGGAAAAAGTTTTTCAAATAATGGGTGGAATGTTGTCCATTCCTGAGGCTTTGTTGATATTTAACCCATTTAAAAAAATTGAATTAGAAACAAAACAACTATGAATTCATGAAACAATAAGATCGTATACGCCCACCATAATATTTTAATCAAGCTATGAGATTTTTATGCCCATTCACTTTAACAAATGCTTAATTTGGAAATATGAAGTGAAATATTGAGTATTTAACTCTGGTTCTTAAATTTGTCCCACAGATTTGTTACGCAGGCTAACAGATCACCTGTTGCATGACTTTTGTGAAAAATATACTGCTCATCGTTGATAATTCGTAATAAATCCCAAAATTTTTTAATTTTCTTTTACTATATATGTATTTGTATTTTTCTAATGTTCTTAATAGTCTTAACATTTGTGTTACTACTGGGCAAGAATCGGGTCTCGGCCTGTTTGCCATCGTTGATTAAATAAATAAATAAATAGTGTATCCATACAGATAATAAAATCAAAAATTCAAGAAAATCGATAATTTGTTTAACTTAGAGGTCAAAGGTTACGTGAGAGGTCATTCACCTGTATGGATTAAATATAGATTTTGTCGAAACAATCAATATTGCCGAAGAGCGAAGCTAGTTATCTGTGACCGAATAAAGAATATGGTCGATTTTTTACTCATTCGGTAAAGCTTTGTACTGAAAATTCATGGCATATCCCATAAAAAACTCAATAAAAACCTAACAAATCAAGATACCATCAAGAACAGTATATCGTTCAAAAGGTAATTTGTTAACCTTTAAAAAAAAAAATTAAAGGTAAGGTTTTGAGCCGAAGGATGAAAATATATTAAAACTCACATTTTGACTATCTTTCGTTAGGCAACAGTAAATTTTAAATAATTTATCTTAAAGTAGACTAAATTACCTTTCCAACGATATACTGTTGACGCAAATCGAATAAAAAATGAAGGAGCTGTGAATATTTGAATTTGACTCCTTTTTTGATTTTTTCCCGATTTTCGCGAAACTTTGTATGGTGATATCCCATGAAAAACCACTTATTGAATTTTTTCGGTCAAATTAGTTTTTTTTTCACAAGACGAATCTATTAACGCATTTTCAGACAAATCGGAAATGGTCACCTAAGACCCCCTCTCGATTTGATCTGAAATGATCGGTGATCTTAACTGTAAAAGAAAAAGAGAAAATGATATAATTATTTACAGTAACGGAAAACGTAACAAAGCCGCTTTTTTAGGTTATTACGTTACGTTATTTATAATATATTTAATATTATATTATATTTATTATATCAATTTACCTTGAAATTGAAGAAAATAAAAAAGGAAAAAGAAAAGAATATCTTTAAAATCTATATATAAAACTTTTAGTTGGTTTTTGTTCCGCAGTGAAAGCAGTCATTGATAGTAAAATATAGTTTTTCTATCTTATGGTAGTTTTGTTGTTGTTGTTGTAGCGACGGGTTTGGTGCTAATCCTCCGGCTCCATGTCCAGGTTCAGGAGCTCTGCTACTGCTTTTGGGCGGTACCACAAATCTTCCTTCGTCAGGTTGGTTACACACATGGAGCAGCGTGCTCTCACATGCGGGACACTTGACAGTAGTTTCAGGAACCACTCTACTCATGTAGTTGTTTAGGATGCGAGACCAACCGGACCATAGTTGGGCTAGGATGGATCTGGTGTTGCGAGGTAGCTGGACCTCCTCGTTAGCGACATTTGGTGGCTTTCTATTTAGAACTCGATTTGGAGCATAGTTCCTTATTACGTTCTGTTGTTTGTTGTTGTAGCGACGTGTTTGGTGTTAATCCTCCGGCTCCATGTCCAGGTTCAGGGACTGCGCTACTGCCCTTGGACGGTACCACAAATTTTCCTTCGTCAAGTTAGTTATATTTTCAAGACAATAAAATAGGTGGTCTACATCGTGTGGCGTGCCCTCACATGCGGAACACTTGTCAATAATTTCAGGTTCAACTCTGCTCATGTAGTTGTTTAGAATGCGTGACCATTCGTGACCATGCGTGAATGCGTGACCATGCGTTTTTAAGCCAGTTCTATATATAGATTCGTCGATGTTACCAGTAACCTGGATATCTGACATCTTGCAGAAAGCATCTTGCTGTCTTCCTTATATCTCTAGGTGGTTCGATCGTAGTTAAGTTATTTTGTTTGGTTAGCATTTTATTATGTTCACGGACCGGCAATATGTTACTTTCCTCGTGCAAGTGATCTCGGTGGGCCATCAGGTGACATCCGGTTGCGGTTCGCAACGCAGCATTTTGTGATGTTTATAACTTATTCCAGTGAGTGTTGGCAACTTGGGGGGTCCATATGAGTGCAGCATAATTTAAAACAGGGTTTTCCTATTGCTTTGTACGTTGTTATGATCGTGTTTTTATCTTTGCCCCATGAACTACCCGATTTCAATGCGTTATTCCTGTTTTTCAATCATGAGTTTATTTGTTGTGCATAAGCTTTGAATTTAAGCTGTGGGTCGAATGTTACACCTAACAGTCTCGGATTTTTTACTGTAGGAATAAGTATGTTGTCTATGCAAATGCTTAGTGTTGAATTTACCTCTTTCGTCCATGTGGTGAAAAGTGTAGAAGTGGACTTCACAGTGGAAAGTTTTAGTTTTCTGGTTTTCAACCAATCATTCAGGAATTTGTGAGTTGTTGCAGGTTATTTCCTGTTGCAAGCACTGTGCAGTCGTCTGCATATGACGTGATAGTTATTCTTTCTGGTGGGGTAGGCAAACTGCTTAGGTAGAGATTGAATAATGATGGCGAGAGAAGTCCGTCTTGAGGAACTCCTTGTCTTAGCACTCTTATTTTAGACTTGCAGTTACGGCACTCAACGTATGTTTGGCAACCTCTGAGGTAATTGCACAACCAGCGCTTCATTAAACCTGGCAAATTAGTATTGAAGATATCATCCAATAGAGCAGCGTGCGACACTGTGTCGAATGCTTTTGACAGGTCAAGTGCAACTAAAATTGTTCTAGCGCATGGTTGTTTTTGATTCAGACCATCACTGATCTGTTTTGTATTCTGTGTAGCGCGGTGGTTGTATTGTGTGCTCGCCGAAGCCACGTTGGTGTGGCGCCAAATTGCAGGATCTTGTCAGCTGAGGGAGCAGAAGTGCTTCAATAAGTTTTGCGACCGATGAAAGGATGGATATTGGTCTGTAAGACTCTCCCTTTTCTTCAGGTTTCTTCAGGTTTCCTGGTTTCAAAATGGACTGATTCTGGCCGTTTTCCAGATATTTGGTATCTGTAGAGTATTTTTTTAAAAATGTATTAAGTGTAGTAGTGAGGAAGTTCAATCATTTGGGTCCGATGTGTTTGAGTATGATGGCTGAGATGTCGTCGGGTCCTATAGCTTTTGATGGCTTTATTTTCCTTATTGCATTCTCCACCTCTTCTTTGGAAAATATGATATCCTCCAAGTTGTCAGTGCTAAGTTTCCGCATGTGTCTCAACACTAACCTGGTCTCTTTCTCGTGTTTACGCTGCTTTTCTGTGAAATGAATATTAAATTTGTTTGCGCATTTCCTGTGGTTTTCAATTGGAGATCATGCAATTATTTTGTGGTTGTCGAGGATGAGTTAGGCTTTTAATGACCTTCCAAAGACTTTTACTGGTACCCAGGTTTAATTTACTCACTAGCTCTCTCCATTTATTTCTTTTATGATCCGTGACCAACTTGTTCGCTTGTTCAGGTCCGCGGAATTCTGGAGTCTGCTTTAAGGATGTCATCTCTTTGAGTAGAAAGCACATACGCTTCATGTGGAAAATTTGATTTTAGCTTTTGAATTCTGCCAGCTGGAATGTAGTGACCTGTAGCCTTATTAAAAATTTCTCTGAATTGTTTTTCCCCAGAGAGGACGTCAAGTGGTAAAAATTGCTTATACTGAATTCAATTTCGGTAAAATTTGTAAAGTTTTCCCAGTCAGATTTGTTAAAATTAATATATGTCTTCTTTTCGGAATTTATTTGATTTATGGAACGGGTTAAGGTGATTATGCCGTGGTTTGATCCCAATGCAATTTCAGTTCTCCATTCCGCAATTGGCATTAGTGACATACTGCCAAGGGAGATATCTGGAGAAGAGTGTGAGTTGTTTGTTACCCTTGTTGGTTGTGGTTCGTTGAGAACTCCAAAATTGGAGCCGTCAGTTTGATCAGCAATGCTTTCACCTCGTGGATTAGTGTTTAGGTGTGAGTGCCATAGATCATGGTGCGCGTTCACATCTCCGAGAATTAGACAGTTTTCGGTATAAAATAAATGTTTTATGGACGGTTCATAACCTGTATCACAGCTTACTGGTGGAATATAAATATTGACTAGTGTTACTTCCGTATTTCCGGATTTTATTGTAATGCCTTGTTGTTCTAGGTGTTTATCAGTTCTCGGTACTGCAGGTAGTGTGGTTGTACGGTAAATAACGCTTTTGTGAATGATAAAGGCAAGACCACCACCTTTGTTCTTCCCTCTAGGCTCTATCCAGCCTTATAATTTTATAATCACAGATATTATCACTAATCTTAGATCTAACATTTAATTTTGTTTCTTGAAGAAACGTGACTAGAATATTGTTATTGCACATATAGTTTATTATATTGTCGATCTTATTAGTAGGAACGTTGCAATTTAGCTGCATAATTTTTACATCACTCGGGGTTTCCGGTAGCGTGTTCATTCGTATTGTGTTTTGTTCTGGGCTCGTGTTGGTATTTAAACTTGATGCTTGACAACATGGCGCTATGTAGTTCTTGGTCCATTGCTTATGTGTGACAAGACCTGAGCAGTTCTTGAGGTGGCACCATTCATTGCAAGTATTACACTGAATATATGTTTTTTACAGTGCCATTTTTTAGTTGGTTCCGAATTTCTTTCAATACCAGCCATGACGAGGGGTGTTTGAAACAGTGAGGCCAGTGACAGCTGCTTCTTTACCAAAAAAATGGAGCGTCGGATTTGCACCTTCCATCGAAATTGTTGTGATGGTTCTTGGTCGGGATTTAGTTCCTAGTGCTTCTGGGGCGTAGACCCGTCCATCTTGAGATGCCCTTATTACGTTTTCAACAGTTTTGGTGTGGGGTGCTTTTTATGGTGGACGGGTCTACGCCCTAGAAGCACCCAGAACCCAATTTCGACCAAGGACCCTCACAAAAATTTCGACGAAAAGTAGTTTTGTGAATTTGTATATTTGAATGAACTGAATTTAATGAATCATAGTATGTAACAAGTTAAATACTATCCATAATTTATTTCCAATTATTACTTTTATTTATTCATGAGTGATGTATAACGAAATCATAACTGTAACCGAAACGTAACGAAAACGTAACGAAAAACGTAACCAAATAAATTGGTCGAAACAATAACTGAAACGAAAACCGTTATTTTAATTTATAGAATAACGAAAACTGAAACGAAATTAAATTTGATTTGTTTCACAATTTTATGTTATATGTCGTTGATTTTGTTAAAACCGTAGCAATATTTTAGTGTTGAAAAGTATATACCAACTAAAATATTCTTAAAAATATCAAAATTCAAAATAAAACGTTAAAATTTACTTAAAAAGAAATGCATCCAGTTCCTT
This sequence comes from Diogma glabrata, assembly GCA_963693315.1. NCBI lineage: Eukaryota > Metazoa > Arthropoda > Insecta > Diptera > Cylindrotomidae > Diogma > Diogma glabrata. The sequence continues at coordinate 457,848,930 of OY856186.1, read as the reverse complement.
ACATTTTCGAATGAATTACGAAATAGTATTTTTGAAAGCATAATTCTTCAACTGATTTATTATCAAACCTATCGCGTCATACCAGAGCATCGGTAGAGGCCCATCTTATAGAACAGTAGCCTTCTTGCGCGACTTTTTTAACAAACAAACAAACTCTCATCTCTGGAATTCGTTACCTTCGAGGTTTTAATAACTAACTTAATCTCCAAACGTTCATAACTTTAATCTCCAAACGTTCAAAGTCTGCGTTCATAAATTTCTCAAAGAAACTTAATTCTCAATCGATTCTAATCCCTAGTTGGCATGGAATCTTCGGATATTCAGATACGTTAATATATAATTAATTATATTAACATTAAAAAAAGGATCTGTTTTTTTAATTTGGAAATTTTGGAAGAGGCTGAAAAATGCCGTTCTGATTCCCCACTTCTTGGTGGAATGGTAAATAAATCATTACAAATTCGCTGCATAAAGATTGCAAATGACCGCATTGCTTAAATATTTTCATTTCTCTCTCAACGAGAGACGGCATTAAACGTGCATTTCTGACGGTATTAAACGTGAATTAATGCTGCGTTGCAGTTCATCTTCCAAATTGCTTTTATCTACTACTTAAATCGAGGAATCACATATCCAGTTGCATTTTAGTTGGAATCTGTGCTCGATGATCCAGCAGCGTGATAATTTCGATCAACCGTTTCCCATCCTATCTCTGCTGCCCTATATAACATTAACAATTACTTTTATGCAGTTTCGACTTCAGCAAAGGTTATCATCAACAAAAGCAACGTTTCCATTCTGCAAATAATTAAAAACGCAGGATCTTTCGGCTCTGCTCATTATGCGAGTCGTTCACATCAACTCCCGAGCTAAAGGGTTGCTTTGCTTTGATTTTCAAGATTACTCAGTACAGTTAGAAGAGTTGCATAGGGAAAGGCCAATATTTCATGATAGAGATAGGGTGAAGGAAAATTGGGGGCCTAAAAAACTGGTATTTGTTTTTCTGAATATGTCTATAGTTCCAAAACGTAAACTCAACATCGATAACCACTTCTACAGGCCAACTTTTTGTATATCAATAATCATACTTTAATTAAACACATTTCAAAACCAAATATAATTTTCTTTTACTTTATTCAGTTGCTAATGATTTTAATGTGAATGTAAGAACAAAAATAGGGTGAACATGATAATTCGGTTGACTTTATTTGACATACACAAAAACATGCTTCGCTATTTTCGTATTAAAATATAATAATAAAAAAATTGTATTTAGATTCAAATTGTATAACCTTATACAAATATAAAGAACAAGTAAATAATAATTTACGGAATCTATTTACATTAAATTATGCAGAAATTTGGTTTATTATTTTTTTATCTATTGAAACATGATTCGATCAAGTTGTTACTTTTAGGGTTATGCAATCAACATTTAAATTCACTATTCCAAAATGTTTATTATTGTATTTAGCTATTTTAAAAATCAATAAACTACAGAGATGTAGCAGAAAACCCTGAATAATTGAAAAACATAGGATATTAGCAAGCATTTTCACGCAACAGCGGTACAAGTTTTTAAATTACATATAACAAATTCAAACAATTTATATCATACAATGTTGACTATTATATTACATTTGGTTATTGATGTGATATTTACAAATAAAATACTCAATGGTTGGGTGGGGTGCTTTTTCATAATGTTTATTTATATATGTACACATCTTTTTATTTTACATATTGTGTATATTAAACAACCATAACGTGATATTTATAAGAATGTAGCCAGCCCTAATAACAAAACTTACCTAAATTATTTCCGGCTGTATACAATTTAAAAAAATATATCTTCCACACTATTCACTTCGAAAATTTTCTTTTCAATTCCAAAAACATAACACTATAATAATACTATTTAAATAACACATATGATATTGTTCTTTTAATTTATATAAAAAGAAAAGTAACAATAAATTCTTTTTCGATTAATTAATAAACATAGAAATTCTTTTAATTTAATTTATTATTGATTCACTTTGCTTTGAAAACCTACACGTCAAAACACTGCTAGAAAACTATAGGAATAATTTATATTCTTGCCATAGTTGAATATATTTTAGGTTTATGAAAATGGCCGCCGGTGGTAATGCAGATTTGCTATAAAATTAAGGCTGAAATACATATAGAATATGTAGTTGGGTATTTGACGTTAATATGGTGGGAAAAATATAAAGAAAAGGATGAATAAAATATACGTAATAATCGAATAATGGGCAAGATAACTCGAACTTAGGCGCAAGTGGATTTTTTTTTATTATTTTTATCGTAAATTAAGAAAATTTAGTAAGAGAGACAGTTTTGATCGTTTATCTTATAAGCACATAGGAAATAAAGCAAAAATAAATAAAACATAAAAAATTTTTGTCAAAACCAGTGCAATTTTGTATGGATTTTGCTTTTTTCAAAGGACTATATCTTGGACCCGGGGCTCCGATACAACTCGTATTGGTTTTATTCGCTTCAGTGAGTGATTCTCTATCAAATAAAAAAAAATCTTGGCGCCTAAGTTAAAGTCATTTCCCCGAATAATTTGTTAATTTCATAATGATAATGACTTATTGTTTTGTGTAATAGAGTTAGGATTAGAGAGGTGAGATGGGCAGGATTCGGTGAAGAACATATGGAAGACGCTGTGTTCTACTTTAGTGGAGGAAAGCTGGCTAGAGTTGTAGGTTGTCAAACTAGATGGCTAGAGTTGTAGGTTGTCAAAATAAAAACACATTTTTTATAATAAAAATTACTTTTAACTTTTGCGCTTTTTCGAACAGTTGAGTTAAAATTAAGCATAATTTTTCTTTCTGCAAGTACATGAAGTACGTAATTTGATATGTATAATTTTAATTACAATAACCAATAAGAAGAACGACAACAAACTAATTTCATGGACGGAAGAATCTCGAAACGCTTTCAGCAAATGTAAACAAGCATTAGCAGATGCCGCCTTGCTGGCACACCCAGCACCGAACAAAGAAATCGCATTAATGGTTGAAGCGTCTGATTTCGCTATGGGAGCAGTAATACAACAACAAGTTGATAATTACTGGCAACGGCTACCCTATTTCTTCGAAAATTCAACGAGACACAACGCAAATACAGCACGTACGACCGCGAACTAACAGCGATATTCACAGCAGTTAAACATTTCAGGCACATCTTGGAAGCACGCGCATTTTTTATCTATACAGATCATAAACCGATAACTTTCCCGTTCCGGCAAAAACCGGATAAAGCTTCACCCAGGCAAACACGACAACTGGACTTCATAGGTCAATTCTCTACAGATATACGACATATATCTGGTTCTGATAATATAGTGGCTGACGCGTTATCACGCATTACGTCGATTGATACGTTCCCACTCGCAGAAATATTCACAGACATCACTGATGCACAAAATAACGATGATGAATTGACTACGATACTTAACAGTGACACAAGTCTCAAACTATCCATATTACAACTACCAAACAGCGATCTGGAGATGTATTGCGATACAACCACGACACAAATTCGTCCTTACGTACCGAAAGTATTACGGCGATCGATCTTTAAACATTTTCACCACATCCTGGAATCAAGGCAACAACTCAGCAAAAAATCAAAATCAAATCCAGATTCGTGTGGCCATCTATAACGAAAGATTGCATCAACTGGACTCGAAGTTGTGTACCGTGTCAACGGGCGAAAGTATCACGTCATACAAAAAGCGAACTAGGTGTATTCAAGGTACCAGATCAACGATTTACACACGTAAATATCGACTTGGTTGGACCATTACCCGTCTCACAGGGTTACACCTACTGCTTGACATGCGTTGACCGTTTTTCACGCTGGACGGAAGCTTTCCCGATCGAAGACATAACCGCCGAGACTGTCGTAAAGTCATTCTACAAAAACTGGATCACTCGATTTGGCGTCCCACAAGCGATAACGACAGATCAAGGTCGCCAATTCGACTCAAATCTATTCCACGAACTGAACCAATTTTTAGGGATGAAACATTTTCGCACGACACCATACCACCCACAATCTAACGGATTGATTGAGAGGTGGCATCGTTACATTAAAGCGGCAACTGAAAGATGGGTCGATGTCTTACCAACAATTATGTTAGGTATGAGGGCGGTCATGCATCCAGACCTTGGCGCAACAACCGCAGAAATGGTTTACGGCACAACTATCCGTTTGCCAGGCGAATTTTTTGATCCAAACCTAAATTTCGAAAATCAAAGTCAACTCGTAGAACGAATCAAAAACGATATGAATAACTTGAAACCACGGCAAACTTCAAATCATGGAAAACAAACGATCTTCATCAATAAAGATCTGAAAACCTGTTCTCACGTTTTCGTTTGGAATGATAAGGTACGAACGCCTTTACAACCACCTTCTGACGGTCCTTATGAGATCATCGAGCGTAACGCGAAGATTTTTAAACTTAACATAAAATCAAGACAGGTTAACATTTCGATTGACAGACTCAAACCTTGCTTTATAGATTTAATAATAGTCTAAACACTATATTATTGTTTAACTTTATATTCACTTTCAATAGTTATAATAATAAATATATATTTAACAATTTAATTTTAGTTAACTTTTATTTTCAGTGATGCACAAATTATAAATAATAATTATTGGTTCACTTTTAATTATGACCGATCAGGTTGAGATTAAAATCAATTATATATAATATTATCATTTTTACATAATAGACAATTTAATATTCTAACGTTAATGTAAAGTTATTAAGAGATGATCTATATTTTATTTCTCTTGCTTATCTTTACACGTACACACACATATATTTATTACTACAATTATTAGGACAGGGATGTAGAACCAAGAACTCTACAGGACTCCCTTCCTTTAAAAAAAATGTGAACAGGGAAAGAATAAATTAATTGACTAGAAAAACGATGGATTATCTAAAGTGAACAAAACATACATTAAATTCCTCCGAAGGAAGACCCCAATCGAAACAAAATGTTACTGACTGATTGTTTTATCACTGAAAGCAACTAAGTGAGTTAGTACTGAAAATTTTCCTGAATTGTAGTCAAAAAAGCTAAAATGAACTTTAAAGCGTTCATAGATCTGGCCAGCAGAGTTGCTGAAGCTAGAGTGTGCTTGACTATATAATCTTCATCTTAAAAAGTTGCCGAAGCGTGTGATATGAACTTTAAAGCGTTCATAGAATTAGCCAGCGAGGTTGCTGAAGCTAAGACACGTGTGACAAAAACAAATCATAGAAAATGTTGATCCTACCAAGTGAGTCTGGTAAGTGGATCAATGCTTGAAAAGGCCAAGTGAGTCTGGCCCAGTGTATGATTGGATGAAGAGGCCAAGTGAGTCTGGCAATAGTTATGGACAATTTGTCTTACTTGGAATAGAATATTCCGACAAATTGTTGAATGTAGGGAAAATTTAAAGGGGTGATAGTATCAGTCAGTTGAGTTAAAAAATTTTGTAAGATGCTACTTTGATGGTATTTACATGATTGTCATCAAACACCATCAAAAATATTTTTTGCGAAATTAGCCAGATGAAAATGGCGAAAAATCCTGTTGATGTTTGTGTTTTTCCGTTGAGGAATAACACTATCAAAATTTAAGGATTTGACCTGGGGTTTTCGAAAAAAAAAATGCAAAGCATGGTTTGTTTGAGCCATAGCTCAAAGTTGACCAAAAATGAAAGGTCCCATGTATATATACTAAGTTAGTAAAATTACTAACTTCGGAGGAAGAAAAAAATGAATTGGTACCAAAAAAATTTTTTTTTTACTACGCCACGGTTTGATTTTATGCAAGTCAACGTTTTGAGTTGAATCAAATTCTTGTCCTAAGTTTGTTTGTTTTGGCATAGTTGCTAATAAAATCAAAAAATATCATAAGCAAAATGTATCCCTATTATTCTTAAAAAACTTTCAAAAATATTATGCAAATCAAAATAAATAATTATCAATCAATAAAAAAAATGAATCTTATTTTAAATTCTTCAATTAATTTAGCAGTGTGTGTGTGTGTGGTAGATATTACTGGCAAAAGAATAAAAAAATATAGACTCACCTGTACATTGATATAATAATTAAAATTACAATTATTTTAATGCTGGTTGTGATGGGATTAGCCTCCACGCCGTTTACAGTTGCAGTAAATACAATTACACATATGTTTGAAGTTGATCTTGATTGTTTAAATTGATTTTATTGCAAGAAATTTTTTCAAAGTTAAATGATTATTTTGTTTAATCTCGATAATTGTTGTGCACCATAAATAAATGAAAAATGTCGATGTTACTTAATATGTTTCTTTTATTGTAAGGTTTTAATGAATTTAAATTGTACATACCATTTGTCCTGGTACGCTTTTTTTAACAGCTTAAACGTACCAGGTTCCCAATGACAATCTTGTACAGCACAGCAGGTGGCAAATCTTCAACGTTGGTTTATAGAATTTTTATCCGCTATTGTATTAACCGTTGAAAATTTTGTTTTAAAATCCAGTATGATAGTCTGCTGTTGTTAAAACTATTTATTTTATCAGGAAACGGTATCAGGTGGAAACAGTATTATATATCCACTATATATAGGTATTATATATCCACAGTATTATATATATACAGTAGAAAACAGTATAATTGTAATCCGTTGTTTTATTTTGTAGTTCAAATAACGGGGTCACCAATATATAGATTTAATAATAGTCTAAACACTATATTATTGTTTAACTTTATATTCACTTTCAATAGTTATAATAATAAATCTATATTTAACAATTTAATTTTAGTTAACTTTTATTTTCAGTGATGCACAAATTATAAATAATAATTATTGGTTCACTTTTAATTATGACCGAACAGGTTGAGATTAAAATCAATTATATATAATATTATCATTTTTACATAATAGACAATTTAATATTCTAACGTTAATGTAAAGTTATTAAGAGATGATCTATATTTTATTTCTCTTGCTTATCTTTACACGTACACACACATATATTTATTACTACAATTATTAGGACAGGGATGTAGAACCAAGAACTCTACAGCTTCTTACTAGCCGACACCACCAACGAAGCATTAACTCAGTTAACGACCGAGGAGGACACCACAACATCCGACTTATCACACACACAGAGTAAAAAGTTGTCAGATCATACACCCTTAAGTCCCAATACCAACAAGGAGACAAGAACTGGCCGCAAAATACGTCTACCAGTAAGGTTCCTCGAACCCCTCAACACTTCGACAATAATTATGGTTCCAACTACGTCGTAACTGGTTGGGGAGTGCTGTGGTGACTAGGGTGAACACTGTACACCCGTGTAAACAAACATTCGATAATAGCAATGGATAAAACTAGATGGCTAGAGTTGTAGGTTGTCAAAATAAAAACACATTTTTATAATAAAAATTACTTTTTACTTTTGCGCTTTTTCGAACAGTTGAGTTAAAATTAAGCATAATTTTTCTTTCTGCAAGTACATGAAGTACTTAATTTGATATGTATAATTTTAATTACATTTGTATCAGTTGTTAATTCCTAGTGTTAAAAATCTGAAAATAAAATAAATATTAGATTAAAGATTTTGTGTAAAATGAATGTAAATTAAATATGTTAATGGAATATACAGATAATTGAAATTCGAAAATCAGCGTGTTATCTTTGAAAGAAGAAGTTTTTAGAGTCAGTGATTTCAGAATACAATCATTCTACGTGCAATATATTAAGTCTATTTGGATTTGTTAAACAGAGTATGTTTGAAGAATATTTGGAGTGTAACATCGTTAAAATAATCGCACCTTTTAACAAACAATATTGGAGTCATATTCGAACAAATCAAGAGACGCGGTAGTGTCTTGCGCGCCATGTTTTGAAAGACACTACTATCAAGAGACGCGGTAGTGTCTTGCGCGCCATGTTTTGAAAGACACTACTAGTATATATACTGTGCACCGAATAGGTTTTAAAGGTTAAAATTTTCATTTCGAATAATTTGCATTTTTTCTACAACTGTATTCAAAGTTATCAATAAAAGTATATCTTAATTAACTATATGTTTCTCATTAGTAAAAAAAAAGTCAGCATTCATGCTTTTTTCTGAAAGATTATAAAATCAAAATTTTGCTTTCCCAAACTTTTAGTAAAATTAAAATGTTTTTACAAATTTTTATACCACGTTGGTAGCATTGATATAAATGTAGTAATTTAGTATCATTTTGGCGAATTTTCAAAAACCAACCAAATGTACAGAATTGAAAAACACAAAATTATGCGAATTGAAATATATTATCCCTCAATATTGGTAATATTTAACATATAATGTTTGTATCCAGAAAACCCATCAAATGTTTTATTAATATATTAAATGGAAGTTGGTAATTATAAAAGTATTAGAAAAAAAGAATATATTTAGAATATGCTTTCAGTAAAAAGACCTATTATTGATGTGTTAAGAAAACGATGTTGTGAAAACATGTATTTGGTCTATTATGTAAATTTGTTATCTGAGAGAACCCAACAAATGTTATATCGATAATAAATTTTAATTTTTATTTCATTTTATTTTAGAACGTTGGTAGTTATTTTGAAGTGATGAGATTAAAAAATAATTTAGTAGGCTTTAAAATTTTGTGTTTTTAAGCTTTATGAGATATAAAGAAAAGAATTTGAGAAAATTTTATTATTATTTTAAGGGTTCCGTACTTTGAAAAATTAGAACAAAACCCTTATGGTGAGGACTTGATTGTTTATTATCCATTCTTCACAACGACTTTCTCACTGAAAATGAAAATATATGTATTTACGTATATTTATGTGGTAAGATAAGGCGAAAATGACAAATATGTGCGGATTTCGAGATTAAGGTCATATATAACCGTAAAAACTGAAATTTTTTTAAACTTTCAGTCAATCATAGACTATAAAGTTTATGGAAGACACCAATGATACTTGGCTGAACATAATCAAGAATTTTTTAAAAAATTGTTTAATTGCAAAACACTTAATTTCACATCTTTTTTCGCACAATGTTGTTTTGTTCATTATTTATTTGGAGTAAATAACAATCGATTTAAGCTTTTATGCTATCCTCAAGAACTTTTATAAAATTGTTATGTTAATTTTTTAAAATTATTAGTCAAAGACTATAGTTTTTATGTGTGTGTTTCCGTTGTATGTAATAATTTTATTAATTTTCGAATGCATTGCTTTAGACTTATTTTCGAATATTTCTTTTACTTTTTCATGAGTTGTTCATGTCATGAGTTGAGACCTGTTTACATAAAAACGATACTTTTATTTTTTTAAATATTGCACCTAGGTCTAGAATTGATAAAAAATCGAGAGTAAAGTTCTCTGTAGAAAACATTTTATATGGACAGTAATAATTTGATTCTCCCATATTATATTATAACTTTACAAAAAACAGTCAAATCGTCGCAAAAACAACCAAAAGGCTGTAAAAAAGCCGCGCCATGTTTTTCTTTAGCTTGAATCTATCATTTTAACTATAACAAATAAATTCTTGTATCTTATTCTTTACAAAAACTTCTCAAATCATAAAGCACTAGTTATAAAATTTCTTAATGGCATTTTGTTTTCTAAACATCTAGCTATATTATATAATTTAAGTAATACTCTAGAACTACATATCATAATTCTAAAATATATAATAAATATGCACATTTATTAAAATTTATTTAAGCAGAGGAAATATAATTTATTTTTTTTTTCTATAAAAAACCGCTCACTTTCACTTACATATTTCTTGAACAAAAACCTTGGCGCGACCTTTTCTCAATTAATTTAATAATGTCATTCTTAAGGTCTATTTTCAGACGACTGTGAAAAGCCGATGAATTCAACAGTGGACTTCCAATTATATTAATTAAGTCAGTATCATATTTTCTACAATTTTCCTGAAGTATAGTAATCTATTTGAAATTCCCTTTATATTATTACGGTATGCTTAATTTTATATAAGACATGATTTGCTGTAAGAATATCTAGCAAATGGCAACTATAACAATATAACGATGACTATGAAATAATATTATCAATAAATTTCTTTTCGTACTGAATTTTAACATTCATTGATATTCATTTAAGATTGCTTTAATCAATGGTTATTTCAATATAATGTTTATTATGAGTCAACCATAGTCACTATGCGGTTGGCTTTATTGTCATATTAAGAAAAGGTCGCACCAAGGTTTTTGTTCAAGAAATATGTAAGTGAAAGTGAGCGGTTTTTTATAGAAAAAAAAATAAATTATATTTCCTCTGCTTAAATAAATTTTAATAAATGTGCATATTTATTATATATTTTAGAATTATGATATGTAGTTCTAGAGTATTACTTAAATTATATAATATAGCTAGATGTTTAGAAAACAAAATGCCATTAAGAAATTTTATAACTAGTGCTTTATGATTTGAGAAGTTTTTGTAAAGAATAAGATACAAGAATTTATTTGTTATAGTTAAAATGATAGTTTCAAGCTAAAGAAAAACATGGCGCGGCTTTTTTACAGCCTTTTGGTTGTTTTTGCGACGGTAATAAGTTACCACAATACAATTTGGAGTGAACTTAACCCACACTTCTTTTATTTAAATTTGCGTTAGGTAATGGATAAACGAGTGCATCAATGCAGTCAAGTATATATGCTCAGGGATTGACGGTTCGCATCCCAGTTAACTCCATAGATCTGATTTATGATAGTGAATGAAGTCGATTTATAATGGTGAAGTCTATAAATTTAGAGCTAAGTTGAAACGATAAGTTTCTGTTGTTGGGTAGGGAACAAAATCTCACAAAATTTCATATCACCTGATTTACCTTCCGTACGTGCATAAATATTGACAATCATTGCGTTGAATTTTTAAATGCAGTTGTTTTAAGTGCATATTCGCATATTAATTGGACAAAAGTCGATGGCATGTTGACTCTCGCGACGATGTATGGGAAGTTAATCCCAAGTTCACCTGCGTTTGGATGACTGCAATAAACAGAGTATCATTGTAAACTAGTGGACTTTTATTAAAACTATATTGAATGACAAATGAATAAAATAAAATGCCTGATTGCATGAGCATATAGTTCACACAAAAATGTTTAAAGTACTGTAAGAGAAAATGTTTATAAATTTGTTGATTGACTTGTTGTTTTTGTGTTTGATTCTGATTCCCAATATAGAGTATGAGTTGAAATAATGCCGGTCGTTATAACTTACATCCTATCGATGTTACATTGACTCCACTTCCTAGCCATCTTAGCTTTTGTAGTACCACTATATCCAGTGTATAGTTGTCGACTTGGTTTGTAAGTTTTTGGAGATTGCTTGACCTTTACAGGCTTAGTACATTCCAGGTTCCCGTTATTAAAACGTGGATCGGGAATAGTTTTTCGAGGTCATTCTTGTAATGAGTCCAAGATAATCTGTGGTCAGTGTACCCGACTTCATAATAAATTGTTTTTAACGGTAATGAATAGGTCGCGTTTTGAGATTTTCAGAAACCTCTTTTACACGTTTATATAGCGAACCGCTTGATCCAAGACAGACGTCCGCTCCAAGATACCTCTAGCATGGAGAACACACGCTTGAGTTGTGTTGGATTAAAGGCACCAAAGACTCGTCGTGAAATAGTATTATAACGGTCATAAACAGTATTTACTTCTGCACTCTCCACTACACCATACCTAAATATGTAATTGCTACCAAGGCGGTATATGGACGTATTTTTTTTACTTCGGTTGACAATTCAAGGATTATTTGGATCTGAGTCTCGTAGTTAATTTCTTTCATATGCAATCGTATAGTAAGGCATTTATTTTAATTTATGGCAGCTGGAAATGGAATAAATTTGCGTTTTCAGAATGTAGTGACAGATCACGCTCGCATAGAGGTTTGATCGTTTGGAAGTTTTTACTAATTGCGAAAGTTATTTCAACTCACAATACGGGACATCCTTTACGGGACAGAATTTGTATTCTCTTTGACTTAGAAAAATTATCATGTAGGGGTTGGTCTTTGTGAGAAAAATGAAGCAATTCACCAATTCAAGAATCCAATTTAAAGTGTCCACAACCAAAACATATTAGAATAAACTTCGCGGCAGTATAAACTTCCCATATCGAATAAACTAAATATATACAAAACAACCATGAATCAATTCTAATGATTTAACAAATTGTAACTCAAAATATAAGTTCTATAGCTAAAAATATAAATAAAAATTCTGGTTTTTGTTTTTTTTTTTCTCGAAAAGATCATCCCTTAACCTCATCCACAATTTTTTTTTCAATATTATCTCATTCCTTGTTTTCTCCCTTCTACAATATAAGTAGAAACGGATAGAAGTTGACTTTAGCAAATTTTTAATAAAATATACGACACTGAAGTAGAATTTCATTAAAATAGGTTTTATAAGCAATAAAAAAGTCGTGGGTTTGTTGGTTCACCCATTTTGTAAACAAAACATTAAATAAAATTCGTTTTTTAAGGTTGAATTTGATTTTTATAGTTTTTTTTCTACTTTTAAACTGGGTAGATTACTTTATTATAAAAATACGTTTATTTAGTGAAAATGAAATGAAATATTATGTTATTGCAAAAGATTAATTATGGTTGGTTAAGATAAATAAATTTATTTTGTTTTAGAAAAGGAAAGAAATATGTTTATGTAGCTGCGGTATTTGAAGAGTACTTCTAGCTCGTACAAGAAACTTATATCGTGAAACGTACCAATAACCATAGATAGAGGAGTCTCACGGTATTTTTTAACCATTCTAATCTAATGATCATAATAGTAGTTTATGTAACAAGTACGCAAAATATGGTTTTAGCGGACGAATCATAATGTTTCCGGACGAGGCGCTAACCGAATCTGTAATATGAAGATGAGTCTGCTAAAGCCATTTGCGTACGTGTTGCATACAACGTTTTTTAGTATTAGCTCTTAGGATTTTTTTTTCTAATTTATTGCTTAATTTGTATTCTTGCGTACCTAAAAATTTGATTTTTGAACAAAACCTATCAAAGCAATTGTGATTATAATTTGAAAATAATTATAATATAAAATGAAAACAAATTTTGAATCCGCTAAAGTGTTGTCATAACGACTTTAAGTACTAGGCCGCTAAAATACAATTTTGCGGACTCTAAACAGTTCTAAAAGTAATCATTTTTCGGAACTAATACTAAAATAGTACATTATGATGCTAGGACGTAAAGCTAAAGATTTTGGACGGATGTGAAGTTTGCAAATCGAGGCGCTAGCCGAGATTTGCACCCACATTAAGTCCAAAATAGCTTACGTCCATGCATCATATACTATTTTTTATTCGCCGCAAGCAAAATATTTTAAGAAAAGTTGTTTATTCTAAATTAAAATTATAAATTTTCATAAATTTTAAAATAAAAATATGTGGAACAAGGAACCTTTGACAAAATATTTATTATTTTTTCCAAATTATTGTGTAGCTATGACAACAAATGATAACAACTATTTTAATTGGATAATGAAATTTTGAATTTAAGGGTTGCTTTGATAAAAAATTTCATTTTTCATAGAATTTAAACAAATACAAATGCTTTTTACTTTTTTGGACGTAGCTATGACAACAAAATAAATAGCTGAAAAGTGATACTTTAAAGCTGCAAATCACAGTAATAAAGTAACACTTTAATGTGCAGGCGAATAAAAATAATTTTATGATATTAGAAAAGAAAAAACTGACATAAAAATAAAAGTAATCTTGATTTTAAAAGAAAACTTTTAATTACCTTTATTGACTGTAATTAATTTTCATTTATCAAAGTTTATGTAATTTTAAGTTTTTGATGTGACAAATTAGTTTTCCTTTTGTGATTGCTTTGTTACTGTTAGTTTGAATGTGAGAAATTGAATTAGAAATTTTAAAAATATTAAATTTTCGTTGTTCATGATTTAAGTATGTACGTATGTTGTATAAGAATTTCATTTTAAATATTTGAATAATAAACTAAATTTGTAAACAAAATTTTGAATGCTTGGTTTGATTATATATGTGCATAAGTTTTCGTAAATTCTTCGGAATTAAACTGAAGCTTCTATATTCTATAAAATAAGGATTTAATAAATAAAATTGTTGTTGTTGGCTTCAACTATTTGAACAGAGTAATTAAAAAATTAGACTTAATCCAATACAAACCGAGAATTTAAGTAAAATGTCTAATTCATACAAATGAGACACTGTTGAGCGGCATACAATCTTCTTTGAAGAGTCACAATATACTAACAAAAGAAGAAAATCAATTAGCACTATACCGTTTTAATTATTAGTACAGTGTATGGAGGCATCAATGCCCGCCCTAGTTACTTCGTAGAACTCAAATTTTGCAAGTATTTTTTTATTACATTTTCATTTTAATGGGATCTCGGCTAACACTACAGATATAACACTTATATCTTTAGTTTTATTATCTATCTGTGTATGGCAAAACTCCTTCCCACTCCTGAGTAATAATCGGTGAAAGACTGCCGTTTTTCCAAGTCCATCGTTCCTATACATGAGCATTTTATTATTTTATATCATTGAAACTTTTTGAAATTGTGAATTTGGGGGGAGGGAGTCTTTTAAGTTCAAAATATCTAGCAACCTTAGTAAATCAAGTTTTCTACCTAAAGAACAGCATAACAAAATAAGTTTATAAAAATTACTTTGAGCATTGTAATTTTGTGTGCTTTTTCACACTATCAACTACGCGGGTAACGCATATGGTTATTTGGCTCTATTTTGGACAACAAACGATCACAGGAAACAATCACAATCACAGTTGCAGGTAATAGTCCATAAAATCTTGGTACGGTGCTAAATAGTTTTGTTTAGAGAGCTTGAATACTTGCTGGTTATATACAATATGGATTAGAAAAATTGTTTTCTTTGGGATTTAACTCTTACACTATTCTGTTAGGCCATCTGCTATAGTAAAACAGATTTTACACGTACAGATGCTAACGTAAAACAGATGTTAATTATAAACTTTTATTTACAAAAAATTTATTTCCGAAAAAGAAAGTTTTCAAAATAACTTAAAACCCTATTCCCCAACACATATCTGTAGTTTGTGTCTTAGTTATAAAATTATAACAATTTTTATTAATTTTAATCTAAATTGCAAGAAAAAAGTGAAACAAAACAATCAAATATGTCGTTTTAAGCAAATGTCGTTTTGACAACTAATTTTGTTAATGTTTGATATGAAAATGAAAATCTTACCTCCACTTTTTTGGCATTTCTTGCCGTTTTCGGTCATAACTATTCTAAATAAAGCAAGAACAAAATGTCCATCTGTCTGCCCGCCGGCTGGCCGGCCGTCACAACCGACGAAAACAAGAAAATTGCTGGAGCGATTTCAAAATTTTTTTTCTTCTAAAAATAGGTTATGTGTATGGTAAGAGCCAAAAGGATGATGGGTTCGATAACTTTGGCTAAGTTTTGGCTTGAAAAACGTTTATTTTCAGTTAGAATGAGTAGTAGCTTTGAATCTGGAGGAATCTTGATGAGGGGCATCTGTATGTGAGACCAGGACCAGGTGATTCTTGTGTTATAAGTGTGTAAAAAAAATTGTTAAGTGTGTCAAAAGAATGATGTTCATATATTATTTTTGCAATTTTTTTGTGAACCATATTATGAGAAACATTTTCGACTAGAAAGATATAAAACATAAAAGTAATTGTTTGGATGAGATGAAATGTAATTGAACATTAAATTTGACATGAAGTATGTGTATGTCAAAAAAAGAAGTGACACACACAAGAAAATTTAAAAAGCAAACCGAAACGCATTCATCAAACCACCCAGTTTCGTTAGGAGGTTGCCTTGACGTGCCACAACCCTCTCTAAATTATAATTACGTTAGCCACTCATTGAACAAATTCGTATATGTAGATGTAAATATAACAGAAATATCAAAAATACTTTCCCTGATGGTGAGGATGATTAAAGCTCTGATTATCAATAAATAATATCTCTTACAGCAAGCCAATAACCAAGTCATATGCCCCAAATTTACTCTGGATTTGTCAATTTCGATGCATCATTAGTTTTAATTATACCTTACATATAATATGCAGTTGTTGAGAGTAGTTGTCTAATTAAGGTTGGTTTTGTCTCTTCTTATATTAATTCTTGACGCAAGAGTGTGTGTATGCAAATAAAAAAAAAACAACACATTGAATCTTTTCACTCGAAACAAAATTTTATTTCCACTCTAAATTCAATTTAACTTTCTATTCGTAAGTTGTTGGTTTTTTTTATTATTAACTTAAACGTTATATTACAATCAATATTCACTGGTAATATATTACACGAAAAACAAGTTATGATAGCGTAACTTTCTGTTCTAACTAAATTTCATTCCACAATAACTCAGTCGTCCACACCAAAAACAAAACTCCTCTTTCACACCATATACCAAAAACTTACTCAACTTCACTCCTCGATCTCAAATTACCCAACAAACTAACTTTCTAAAATAAACAATTAGCGAAAGAACTTAAATTCTTTTTAGTTTACCATAAATAGACAAAAATATGTGAGAAATAAAAAGAATATGAGACGGTCTTCCCGGAAGTGTCAGATTTACTTCGTAATATTTTAAATAATTGTGTTTTGTAGTCAGATTTATTTCACCAATTATTAATTGTTATTTTCAGGTGGTACGGGAATTCTATTACGGTGAATTAATTAACAAAAGTAGTACATCTTACTGTTATTCGTGTTTATTTGTAATTGATAGTTGTTATTACATATTAATTATCTCGCTTCGAATTTTCGACAGCTATGGCCGTCATTATCAAGAAGTTAAAAATTTGTAAAACTAAATTTCTAAAAAACTTTGTAAATTTGTAATGAAGAGCTTTCTCATTGGCGAACCAATGAGAATGGCATAGCAGAATGCGTACCTAGAGTAATTTTACGCCTTAACGACTAAAGCTCAGTCCTCGTGGATTTGATGGAGTAATACCTGCTGCTTCAACACAATTGCAGAAATGTACGCAATTTACGAAAAGTTACAGAAATGGAAAAAAATACAAGTGGAAAATGGAGACTCTGGCGACCCCGTTTGCGAAAGACCTACGATCAGCGCGTCAAACCCACACAATCATTTCCAGACGTCCACACACTCACGCTTCATACATGCTAACATTCACCCACACATTCAGACGGCGAAGCAAGACACTTAAGCTTTAAGACCCGCCGCAACTATCGCAAGTGGTAGTTATCACTATTTCGTTGTATGGCTGTCATCTGACCCATATGATACAGCTCGTAAACCACTGCCATCGCTGGTACACCGTGAATCAGGTCCTAGAGCACGGGAGAACGTCACACGCTGTATTGAAAGTCTTCATTGATTATTTCCCTTTTTCTTTATTAATGACATTTTTAAAAATTTGTAAAACTATAAGTAATTCCCAAAAAAAAAAACATTTACAACTCAAAAAAAAATTATAAGTTTATTTGTAAGTTGAACAAACATGTCCAAACCAGTTTATTTCAATACCTGTAGTTTACAGTTGGTTAATGTATCATAGAATTAATAAACCCACAGCATGACAAGAATTTGTTTTTTTTTTGTAATACAGGTTATTTGAGAACGATTTTTGATTTACTTAAAAATATAAATTCATCAATTTAGGTAATATAATAAAAGAAAAGGTATTTGGTATGTTAATTATTACCTCGGAGTAAAAATATTTAGATTAGAATCATTTCCAATTCAGACTACATGTGTCTCGCTACACGCACCGCCAGTTCACACACCCACGCAACAACAAGCATGCCTCCATTCAATCACTGTTACACCCTTTTTCTCACACATTCACACTTCTACGTAAAAAAAAAAAAAATAAATAAAATAAACCAAGTTCGCTCACCCCATGATTAAATCCCCCCTGCTACAACGTCCTACGCCTTAGCCCTCCATCAGCAGTCCATAATCCAACAGGTAAAGTATCAGGAAAATTGTATAACACTGTTGGGCTGAACTTCAGTTGTAATCACACCAAAATTTGATGTCAGTTGAAATATGTACAATAAACGATAGCCACAGCAAAAATTTGATATAGATGTTACGTTCCAATAAGCACAATTTACGACAGCAATAGTAAAATTTTGATGTAAATGTTGGTTTATAATATGCAGTAACCGCAAAAACTTGATACAAAAGATGCGTACCAATAAATACAATATACGACAGCAATAGCAAAACTTTGATGTAAATGTTGATTTGTAATATGTGGTAATAGCGAAAACTTGATATAAATGATGTATTTCAATGAATACAATATATGACAGCAACAGTAAAACTTTGATGTAAATGTTGATTTGAAATATATCAGATATATGATAGCACCCGTAAAAGTTTGATATAAATGTTAAGTTGAAATATGTCAAACATACGGGGGCATCAGCAAAAATGTTTTACCAGTGATGAGTTGAAGTATACAAAATATATGATAACATCCGCCAAAAATTTGATACAAATGTTAAGTTGAAATATGTCAAACATACGGTAGCAACAGCAAAAACTTGACATAAACGTGGAGTAGAAATATGTCCAAATAAACGGTGGTAACAGCAAAAATTTGATATAAGTGATGCGTTTCAATAGATAAAATACATGGCGGCAATTGTAAAACTTTGACACCAATGTTGAGTTTAAATATGTAGAATAGATGATTTGAGATCAATGTTGATTTGATCACAGCAAAACCTTAATATCAAAGTTTCGTTGAAATATGTAAAATACCAGCAGTAATAGTAAGACTTGGATATCAGTCTCGAATTGAAATAGGTAAAACCGATGATTTGATATATGCGTTGATTTGATAACCGCCAAAAATTTAATATGAAAGTTGCGTTGAAATATGTAACATACCCAGCAGTTGTAGCAAAAGTTATATATAACCGTTGCGCTATTAAGTTCCGTAACTTATAAAATTAATAATTGTATTCATTATAATTCAATCCTTCCTTCTCGCAAAGTTCATATGAAATGTTGAGCCCGTCAACGATGGAATGCAATATGAACAAGCACACAAATTGTATCACTCCACACAAACACCATCAACCAACATTAATTTTTTGGTGTATATTAATGAAAATTCATCATTCAATTTGCATAGTAGCCATGAATTTAATTAGAAATATATATAAACAGTACCTGTGATTTTCTTTTTATTAAACTTTAAATTAACTTTTTTGCACATTTAACTAACAAAAAAAAATGAATGCACATATTAAAATTCCAACACACATTAGATATTAATTAAGAAAATTATCACCGTAATATTAACATTTAAAATTAATTTAATTTAAATATTTGAGAAACCCGAATTGGACGGACTAAGACCAATTTTATAAAATCCACTAACAATATTTTCTATTTAAATCAAAATGATTTTCCAACATGGATCGACACGTTTGTAAATTAGTCTCCGAGACGTCAAAAACACAAATCAAAAATCCAATCGACTAAGAGCATATGACGACAAGGTCATTTGTTTTTATTTTTACGGCACTAACATATAGAATTTTTTTGTTTTTTTGTTAAACGACACAAACATATAATATTTCTTTTACTAAATTTTCACTACGACGATTTGACTAATAAAATAATTTCACTAATTGAACTAAGGTTAAAAAAGCTTGAATTTAATTAAAAATTTTCTACTTAATATTAACTTAAATTAATAGAAAATTGCATGAATGCCAAATTTTTCTTGACTTTTGACATTCATGAGAGATTAAATAAAGACATCAGAGATTGAATGATTGTATAGTCATTGCTTTTATAGCAATTTTTAGTATCGAAAAATTCGGAAAAAGTGGTTCTGATGCAAGGAAATTAATTTACATTATGTAAATAAATGTTAGGACCTTTTTTCGTTAAAACAAAACTGTTTGATATTTTGTAATACATAACATTGTAAGACAATTTAACGAAATAAATTATTTCCAACACACTTGTAAGAAATATCAATGTACTAGAATGGATTAAACGTAAGTTTATCGATTTTATGATGTATTACAGTGAAATTCAGATCTATAACGGAAAGATAATTTGATAAAAATACCCATATAGGAAATCGAATACAAAACCGATTGTAGGATAATAATTTTTTTTAGCTATTGCGACGATTGGACAAATATGCGCAGCCGTTTGAGGTTTGAAAATTTTGTTGAGCAAGTACGGTTATTGTTTAGAGAATTCAAATTTTAGCAGCATGGTAAAGTAATGCGGGTGAAAACGCAGTATGAGTCAATAATAGGGGATTGCAAAAGAAATATTATTGTTAATTATTTTATGCTAAGAACAAATTTATGTACGGAAACTATATGAAAACATGACCATAGATTGTGGATGGATGAGAAACTATTATTTTTTTTTTTTTTTGATAAAATGTGTTGTGTAGTAGGTATTACAATATGTATCACAATAACACATAAAAACCTTTTAAGACCAAGGTCCCACAACAACATACGTTCAAAGGTGTTGATGGACGTAAATCTTCCTTTTTTTGTTTTTTTTTATATTTTTTGTTAAAGAATGAATAACTAAACAAAAAATCCTATCACTGACAAAATATGACATAGGCCAATATTTTATGATAGAATAGAGAAAATAAAAGTAAATTAAAAAGTAAATAGCAAATTTTTACAAAAATTTGCTGAAACAAAACAAAAATGTAGTTGCCAATAATCCAGCCGGTTGCCTATTCCTTGATCCTGTAACGCACTGTCTTTCTTAAAGATTAAAGTCCACACATAGTTATATGAAGGCTCATTTCCCTAAGAAAGCAATAGCGTCTCATCATCAAGGATTATTTCACAGCTAAGATTGAGGGTGCTACCGTTGACTGAATACAGTTCATCCGCCACCACCCCTAAGATGTCACCTTGGCTAGTGATATCTCACTGCTATTGCCAGTGGTATGTGATATCTCACGTTAACTCGTATGTCAATAGCAGGGACTGGAGTACGCGGGGTTGTCACACCCGTAGATCAAAAATAAAAAAAAAATTTCAAAACAATAAAAACTGATCCCTCCATGCGGATGTATTTGTGTGGCTATAAGTGTGGCAAAAAAATACCTTTAAGTGTTTCAAAAGAATGATTTTCATTTATTTTTTTGGAAAAACATAAAATTAATTATTTGTATGACATGAAATGTAATTGAACATGAAATTGGACTTGGAATATGGTTCTATCTAGTTTCAAAACTTCCCAATTTATAGGAACAGTTGGAAAATATCAAGTTGTTGCAGATTAAATGTCGTTTAACAAAAATTGTAATAATTAGATCTATCTTAAGTAATTTTTTGTGTGATTCCGAATTCCACGGCTTTTGATTAACAGGAACAGTTGGAAAATAAGTTTGAATTTTTAATTTTGTTATAATTTTTGCAATATTTTTAGAATTCAAAATATTGTGTTAATTTACAAAATTATGTTTACATTTCTTTGGGAATCGCAATGGACGTTAAAGATCGAATTTTAAATATATATAGCCATCGACTCTGTATAGTGACAGTTGTAACGTGTTCGGATCCCAAGCGAAACTCATATAAACCAATATACTCATATAACAATTTAACAAATTGATAAAGTTTAAGGGTGTCTGGCAGGGGGTTTCTATGATAGTAAGTGTCTGGCAATGGGTGACGTGACTTCTAATACTATCCCGAAGAATATATAAAAAAATTACCTGAAAGTATAAAACTTTCACGAAACTTTGGAGGCCCCTTTGTTACCTGCTCCCTGTCAAATCTACCATGATCCAAACTTCATATGTCGCTAATCGTTCCTACCTGAGTAGGGACATATGGAGAGAAACTTTCAGCTTTTATAAAATAACGAAGGTCTGGCCGTCGCGGGCTCTTAGTCGATAATGATTGAAAAAATATAACCCCTTAATGTTGCTATACCTAAAATCTTTAAACTAATAAAACAAATAGAAAATAAATTTGTCAATATTCTTTTACGTTTATCAAAAAGAAACAAAATCTTTTTAGAACGTAAACCTCAGATTATGATTTCATCGTTAAAAAATCTATTGAAGTTACATGTCACACACCTTTTCCCATAAAAAATAAGCCCCTGAATTATATACTATATTTTATACATCTAAATTAAAAAACTAAATTCTATGGAAGTCTTATGAAAGTCTTATAGAAGCTATTGTTAGTGTGACTACTATCAAAGATATTTATTGTTAAATGTTAATTTAAATTAACCGATTGGATAGCGTGCAGGACAAACGATCGAAGGACCAGGGTTCGAAACTTGACGTGACCGTAAACAAAAGCTTAAATTTAAACACTATATAATAACATAGCAATAACAATAATTACGTTAAAAAGTGTAAGATATATATAAAAAAGGATTGTAATATTTTTGTCACATTTTTTAATACCTTCTATAAGACTTCTAAAGATTGCTTAAAACAAGCTATTAGAAGCACTTTACCGAAGCTATAGCTTGTGAAATAGAGCATTCAGTTATTCGACATTTTGAGTTATCCGAATATCGAATAACTTTTTCTTTAAATATCCGAATATTCGGTTAGTATTCGAATAGTAAAAGATTAGTACTTCTTTTGCTATGAATAAAATCAAACAGGTTTAACATGTTATGCATTTTATTTTATTTATTTTCTTGAAATATGCATTTAAAAAAGAAAAGTGCATTTAGATGTTTAAATTTTAGGCTACTTCTTATTTCAGATATCCCGCCGTAGAGAAACCCCTTTCAGTTTTTGTTGAAATGGGGCTGATAGTCAATAGAGCATTATTTTAATTGTCTAATTTATCTGTTCTTTTTTTGAACGAATTTAAATAACAAAAATGTTCTTTTAAACTATTAACCGCGAATTTCTTTACCACTGTTACTGTATCTCATGTCGTGGAATCGGTAATTGAGCTAATCGCTAGTTGCAGCTTTTGTTGCAATATATTTTTACTTTGATTGTTGACTGCAAGTGCGTTATTATAATACAAGATACCTGCAGCTAGTTTTCACTGTTTTCATCGCTATGATATGGTACATCTTTGAAGGCTGAGGAGGCGTTGAAAGTTTTCAACACAGCAGTTTTCTTTGCGTAATCGAAATATTCGTTCGATTGTGGTATAACTCCAGTGTCAAGATATAGAAATAAGGTTACTAAGGTTGTTTTGTTTCTATTCTGATCCATTCGTTTCCTAATTTCGTTGAGTAAGATTTTAATTTAATCATTGTTCAGTTCCGTTAGAGAATTAAATAAGAATTTGGATATGCCTTCGGCTGTCATAAGTGTTGAATTTTTTTCGCTAAGTCAATCACTTTTTGTAATAAAATTATTTCCCTTAAAATATTGAAATTTCTTAGTTTCAAAGTTCGAAAAAGGAATGATGGGATGGAAAACCATTATATTTTGGGAGATAAAAAATATCCGAATATTCGCGTATAAATATTCGAATAACGAATACTTAAAATATACCCAAATTAATCGGATATTCGAATGCTCGAATATTCGGATTTGAATGCTCTATTGTGAAACCATAAATTCTATTCAGCGTGTAAAACTGCTTACAAAAGACCTTCCCGAAGTTATTTCCGAAGCCTTTTACAAATTACAGCTTCGTTAAAGGCGGGGAAAGTTCTCCAAATGGCCTTTATCGAAACTGCCTAGAAATTTTAAAGAAATTATGAAGGTGGAGAAGTTAGTTTCGGTAAGACTGTTTAGTGTTTTAAAAGAAGTTAAAATGCTAGTTGGGAGGCTATTCAGATATTTGGGTTTATCTGTTTTTGAATTGAAAAAATTTAAAGGATTCAAAAAGTTACTTGAGTTTGATTAAACTCGCAAATTTATTTCACATTGATTGGAAACAATCAATAATAAGTGACTTAGGTTGTTACAGAATAACAATATTCCCTATCCCTAATATACACATATTGAGGCTAGGAAATTAATAATTCCCAAAAAAATGTTGTTTGTCATCTCGGTTAAATGATATTGGATATATCCGTTTTTCTAAAAAAAAAGTATCAAGCACTTAAATTGAGGACATTTTCACAAGTACATTTTTGCATACTCATGCACCAAATGGTAATAGCAGAAACCCACAAGTCAACTTTTAAATAGTATATATCCTCCAGTGACCCTATTCTGGTAATAATGGAATTTAGAATAATTTATTTTACTAACGCAGTTAAAATATTTTATTCCTATATTTTATTATCCATTTCCCAAAATTGTATTCCGACTAGATTTGAAACAAAATTTCTAAGAAACACGTTTTGTTTGAAGTATTTATCGCAAAAATGCATTGGTTTGAGAGAATCTGTCAGAAAAATGTTTTAAGATTTAACACTATCATTAGGATTTCATACATCGGTGCTTCGACCAAATAGTATTTGGTTTATTTAAATCGACAAAAACAAAATACTCGCCATAGGGCTAATAAATATCTTAATATGGTGATGTAAGTCACACACGTTAAATCTTACTTTTCCGAATTTTCGGGCTTACAGAGTAATTATAAATTTGCACATGATACATGTGCAGATGTAAATTTAGTAATAAAATAAAGACGGAAACCATCGACAATGAATAAATAACATAAGCTTAAATTCTATGAACCTCTATTTTTCCTAACCATCCAATTTTTAACATTATTATACATAAAAACTTTGACAATGTTACAAAAAATTATTAAAAATCTAAAATTATCGGAAATATTTATTTGAAGTTAAAGCTAATTTAAATTTTCTCTTTCGGTTTTAATTACAATTGCTTGCTCTAAAACTTACGGATAATTTACAATTTTTGTCAACAAATGATAGGAAAAAAATAATAGAAATATTAAAAAATAAGTATAATTATATTCATTTATTTAAAATACATAGAATTTATATGCTTTGTTTGATGATATAAAATATAATAATAGGAAAAGGAAAAATGAAAATTACATATTTATTTTTTATACGAAATAAGATAAAAAATTGCTATTGCAGTTTCCAGAAATATTGAATTAAACGATAAGCAAAACAAAAGGAATTTATTTGATTTCAGTAGAGATTTATTTATAGAGGAGTCACCAATTGTGTTCTGTCATGGTAAGTACAATAAAAACTTCTAAAACCTAAAGAAAGCAGCCTGAATTAAAACATAAGTTTATGAAACTGAAGTTTTCGAATGTTGAGTAAGGGAACCAAAAATGCGTGCTCCTCTTGTAATGAATTGTTTTGGAGAACCATATAAAATTTTTCTGTCGTCTTATTGAGACTATACTAAAAAAAAAAGGATTGTTATACATTTTTGTAAATACACAGTACACAAAATGTGTTTTTGTCAAAACTACCAACTTTTTTTTCAAAATCAGAAAGTTATCGTGCAAACTAAATAAATCTGTCGTATTTCCACATAACTGATTTTTTAAATTTAAAATATTTTTGGTAAACTGTAAAATTTAAGTAGATCTTCAAAAACTCTCCACAACCTAATTTACAAGTAAGTTTCAACTATTAAAACTGAATGAATTAATGAGATAAGAATGGTGAAGAAATGTCCTTATGATATCAACGATGTTTGATATAATGGATTCAACAGTCCATAACAGTTCATTACAGACAGAACCTTCAATTTTAAGAATATATCGTTAGCAATTTTGTTTCGCCAAACACCTCAAAACTTAATATTATTGTGCACTCAAAAATGTATTTAAATCTTACAATTTTTTGTAAATATTATTAACTTGGACCTTTGGTACTAAAAATTTGTCCCCAGCGAATCCTGGATTCGGAAATCTCTTATGATAAACAAATTTAATCCTTCATTTAACAAAAATTACGTATGTATTAATATTAATATATATATATGAAAAAAAATTACTTGCATATTCTTCTGATGGAGTTGATTGAAGTCCTCTTAGGTCAGCAGATCGTTCATCAAATTAGGTTGCTCAAATATTTCAAAGAAAAAATTTTGTTTCCACAATCCACTGGGACATTCACGGACCCCAAAATACTTCCAGTATGGCCGTGTCAACCATATATCTGACACGTCATTTATTTTGTTTAATTTTACTTTCAATCGCTTTTTTAATCAATTTACTAGGAAAAAATTGATTTCGTATTTTTAATTTCACTTTCTTTTGTTACTAATTTGAATGACATTATTTTGTTAACAAATTTTTATGTCGTAACAATATAATAAAGTTTTATTACTAAAAATATTGTTAATATCAAATTTTATATGCCCATCAGCGTAGAATTTAATTATAAAACAATAATCACATGACAAATTTAATTTAATTATATATACTCGGTGTTTGTTTTTAAAGTAATCAATTTTATTATTTTTTTTGCAAAGCTATAAAAAGCCAATAATCATATTAGATAAAGGATATAACATATATCCGTATTACACTTTTAATCGTTTTTAATAAAAATCTTACTATTTTTACTTTTGACTAGATGTGTTCTTGTTTAAAATCAAAACCGGAATGAATAATTTTTCAAATTGAAAATTGCAAAAATGTGATTTTGCCTTTGACATCTTATGATGTCAAAAACAAAATCGGGTAATACTTGAAATTCAGCAAATGATTAACAACGACGTCTGTTCATTAGCATTGGAAATAAAAATTTAGTACGTTCGTTTGCTTTTTATAGTATATTCAAAATTTAACTAGCAGTTAAGTTTTAGAAAATTTTAAAATTATTATTAATGTAAAAATGAACGGAAACTAATGAAATGCATTTTTATTGAATTGAAAACGAAGGTGAATTTGGTTTTATTATTGTTTTGCGATTATTGCGATCGTTACACCATGAATTCAAGGTAGAAACCAAGATTTCTACTCTTGAAATCACAAAAACGTCGCCATCCCCTTCATGACAGAAAACCACCGAACTACTTCCACTTATTAAACTGTATCTGGGATCGAGATACCCACAGTCACTGGCGTCAAGACCGATGACCGGTTCCAACACTCATGAAGTCCTTAAGAACTTCACTGAGCATTGAGACCGACCATCCATCCGAACGTCAGCACCATGGACACCCCGATACAACCAGTAAGTATGACGTGAAGATGTGAACCCCAGAGACGACAATCAGCCAGAGGAACAACCCTACCTAACGGAAAGACATCATTCCCTGATGTCTTTCGCGTGATGGACTCCAAGATTCTTACCGCTCATATCTGTGCACTCGTAGAGTACATTTCCAATCTTAGTCTTAATCATTGCAGGTAAGAACTTTGGAGCCAATTTTGCCGAGAACTTTTTGGTAGCGTCACTCAAATGATGTTGCCGTACAAACACACGTTGTTGTGGTTGAAAAGTCCGTAGTTTAGATCGCAGGTTGTACTGATGTTGCGATTTTTTAAAAGCTGCTCTTAAATTTTTCTGAACCCGGTTCCTAAGCAGAGTCAAATGATCAGTGCGTTCCATTTCCTCACCAGCATCTTCACCAAGCTGATGTAGTGATCTCAACAATTGGTAAGTATTCCCATCCGAAACTGGATGTTGACCAAATAATAAATAGTACGGTGAGTACTTGGTAGCAGAATGTACTGCAGCCCGCAGTGCATATGCGATTTCACCAATTTGTGAGTCCCACTTGGCATGTTGACCTTTAATGAACGCTCGAATTGCTGCTAAAACTGACCTATTGACCCGCTCTGACGCGTTACTTTGAGGACTATAGACACCGGTCCTAATGTGTTTAATGCCGAAATCTGACAAAAGACTTTGAAAGTTCCTACTAGTGAACTGTTTGCCATTGTCACTGTGTAGAAACTCTGGTACCCCATATGTAAGAAACACTTCATTCCTTAGAAAAGCATTCACCTTCGGTGAAGTTGCGTTTCTAAGTGGTTTCAGTAGTACAAACTTCGTAGCATGATCCAGAACTATCAATAACACCGTATTCCCAAGTGTAGAACGAGGGTACGGTCCCAAAAAATCTATATAGACTCTCTGCCATGGACGTGCTGTTTCGAATTGATATTGCATCGGAGGACGCAATATCTGATTCGTGGCTTTTGTTTGTTTACATGTGTCGCAGGACACAACATAGTTGTGTACCTGTGACGCCATGCCCGGCCAATAATAAAGACGTCGAAGTAATTCTAAAGTCTTTTTAACACCTCCATGAGCAGCAGTACTATCATCGTGATGTTTCTGAATCATGTTGGAAGTCATCGGTTTTGGTACCCAGAGTTTCCACACAGGAACATCGTTGGGTATTGCATCAGGTCTTGGCTCAATACGTATGTATAGCTTATCATCCACGACTTTAACTGAAGGAAAGTCCTTAGGAGATGATTGAACTTTAGCTATCATATCCGTATATTCCTTGTGCCGATAACCTTCATTGTCGATTTTGATGTCGTTAATGTGATGTGTTAATGCTTCCGTCAATTCCTTGTGTGTATCGTCATAAAGACGAGATAGAGCATCAGGGACTATATTTTGGGTACCTTTTTGGTGGACAATGGTAAAATCCATATGTTGGAGTTTTAGGCTCCACCTAGCCAGACGACCGCTCAAGTCTTTCTGTGACATAAGCCACTTCAGACTTGAGTGATCAGTCACAATTGTAAATCGGTGACCTTCAACATAGCCCCTGAATTTCTTCACACTCAGAATTGCCGCAAGACATTCAAGCTCAGAAACAGAATAGTTTCGTTGAGCTTTATTAAGTTTTTTCGACATGAAGGCTATCGGACACTCTTGTCCGTCCTCGTCGATCTGATACAGTACACTACCTATCCCTGTCAGACTCGCATCGCATCTAATAAAAAACTCTTTATTATAATCAGGGTTAATTAATACCGGTGCTGTAGTCAGCAATCGTTTTAAATTTTCGAAAGCAGCTTGCGCTTCCAATGTCCATTTCAGTTTCCCCAAACTCTTCTTCAATAAATCTGTAATTGGTGATACCACGCTTGCATAATTTGGTATGAAACGTTGGTACCAACCAGCCATTCCCAATAGACGTCGTATTTGTTTTACTGTAGATGGAGCTGGATACTCTGCTACAGCTCTTACCTTGTCAGGGTCAGTTCGTAGACCATCTTCACCAACCAAAAATCCCAAGTATTTCACCTCTCTCAGAACAAATTTACTTTTCTTGAGGTTTATGGTTAACCCAGCCGCTCTTAACAATGAAGAGACTTTGGACAGCAATTCCATATGTTCCTGGAACGTGGAAGAGACTACCAATAGATCATCTAAATAAACAAAGACATTTTCGTGATATTGATGTGGTATCACTTTGTGCATTAGCCGACACATTGTCTGGGGAGCATTGCACAATCCAAAGGGCATAACCCGGAATTGATACAATGGACGACCAGGCACTGTGAAGGCTGTCTTGTCTCTAGATGCTTCTGCCAGAGGAATCTGCCAGAAAGCATCTTTGAGATCAATACTTGAAATGTACTTTGTGCTATTTAGACGACCTAGTAAGCCATCAATCAAGGGAAGTGGGTAAGCGTCCTTTTTAGTGAGTGAATTGACACGACGGCTATCAATACATAATCTGTTTTTACCAGATTCTTTTTGTACCAAAACCACTGGCGAGCACCAAGAACTGTTAGACTCTTCGATCACGCCCATTTGAAGCATTCGGTCAAGTTCGGCATAGACCTTTAGTTGAACAGCCGGCGATGTGGGATAGTGTCTCTGTTTAACAGGTGCACTATCACCAACATCGATGACATGTTCAACCAAAGAAGTCTTTCCGAGCCCAGACACTTCAAATGACGGGAAAGAATCCTTGATCATATCCAGTTCATGTTGCTGATCAGTGGTGAGGTTATGTGTATTAAAAGTTTGTAGCTCTGTGCGAGTCAGTTCACTAACAAAAGAAGGAACAATACCGAATTTCTCCCAGAAATCTATGCCCAGGTAGAGCTCTTCTCGTAACCCAGGGACTATATGGAACCGCATTGGTTTAGTGGAGCCATTCACAGTTATTGGAACTTCTATGTAACCTAAAATTTTATTTGCAGTACCATCCGCCGTACGAATACACGAAGTGTACTTACGGTAGGTTGTACCTGATGATTCCAATAATTCCAAGGAATTTCTTCCAAGTATAGTGATTGACGCTCCACTATCCAATAGTCCTGAAATATGTTTGTCCAAAATTCTTATTGTCAATCGCGGCCGAGGATCCTTTGTTTCTGAAAGGATAGATGAAATACAAGCTTTACGAAATAATTTCCTCATCCTCCAATATCTAATGTTACGTTCAAGACGTCTAAAATATGTTCGATGTAATGATGGGAAATTAAATGTACTGGGTGATTTTATTCTGGTTTCCTGAGTGGTGATCGATCGTCCTGCGTTGCTACATCTCTCGTCGTTTTCTTCGGGCTCATTGGCTGTTGAACCGAGGGTACCATCCCCGAAGCATGTACTCTCGGACTGTAGTTTACCGACGGGTGACAATAAGAACAATTTGCATAAATTACGTCAGGTTTGTTGCACTTCCAGCAATACAGTTTTATTCTGTTTTTAGAACAATCAGGAGCTCGATGTCCATTTACCCCGCATCTAAAACAGACAATTGGTTGTCTGGACATTGATGGACCAGGTTGTCTAGTATTACCAGATGATATCGCAGGTCGTTGCAGAATTCTTCTAGGTTGTGTATCCACAGCTTCAATATATCCATCTTGTTCTGGATCTATTTCTGATTCATAGTCGTCCACTTGCTGTAGTTCGCTAATCCTTAAGTTTGACATTCTGGTTGGGACTGGTGTAGACCACAAACGTTCGAACTTCTGACACAATGTCCGAAGCTCGTCTATAGTTGTAATTGTTGCTGCAAGTGTAGCGTTCTTCAGTTCTACACTCAGTCCTTCCCTAGCGATTTCTAATAATTCAGCTGCAGCAAATGGTCGAACTAATCTCCGATTTAACGAACCCACTTCAACTAAATACTCATAAACGCTCTCTTTGACTTTCTGTTTACGGTTCAAAAGAACACGTAATACCGCTTTATCATCGGTGAGCGTACCGAAGGTGCGTAGGAGTCCTTCCCTAAGCACTGAGTAGGTCACTTCCTCATATTCATGAGTCAAATTCAAATAATATCTATCGGCAGCTGCCTTGAGGTACCGTGGAACGATCGACCTCAGGTCGTCCCAGGACACACGGTCCCTCCTTGCAGCCGCCTCCACTCGATGAATAAACTCATGAACATCAGGGGAGTGACCATCCCCTGTGAAGTTCGGAACCCAATTTGAGTCATAACGACTCAAATTGTTCCTACGTACCTCTCGGTATGCTCCCGGTGACAATGCTGGAGCCACGACACGAAATACCTGAGGAAGTGGGTTGTATGGTGGTGGTGCTGTTAATGGAGCTTGTGGATAATTTGTTTGAAATTGTTGCAACTGCTCCTGTGGTATCGGTTGATAATTCAGAGGCTGCTGTACCAATGCCGGATTGATGTATCTTTGTCCAGCTTGGAACGATGAACCCAGTTGTGGTAATGCGAAGTCCTCCGCTCTTAAACCTGATTGTTGAAAATACGATGGTGGTAATTGTTCTGCCCGTCTTTGTTGTTGTTGATACCCACGATTTAAACTGTGTATCGTATCAGTCATTGGCTGTACTGGTATTGGAGTGGATCTCTCCTCTGGCTGAAACGCAGGTGATTCGGATGGTACAGATGATCCTCCTGGTTTAGTCTGCATAACTGGACGTGTCGACAACGATCTTATTATATCCCAAGCGCGTGACAATTGGGAGATAGCGTAGGTGCGGGCTTCTTGCAAATCATCGCGAGAACCCAACCTATTCATCCTCCCTGTATAGTGCAACACACGATTAGCCAGACCATCTAAGAATGGCTGATTAATCGGTGGCTGAAGTCTACGTATCTGATCCACAATTAGTTGTGCTGCCTGCACCACCATTTGAGACTCAGCTACCAAATCCCTCGCGTGAGATACAGTTAATGGAACTGAACCTTGTACCGCGTGGTTTCGAAGTTCCTCTGCCCAGTTGACCCCTCTGAAATCCACACCTCGAACCAGACATTCAATTTGCAGTTCGCTGGGTTCCAATCCATAAAATGGATGGTCAATGTCTATTCGACTTGACATTTTGATGGTAAAATTTATAGAATCCAGAATTCACAATAACAAATAACAATAATAAAACCAATCTCAACAACAAAAAAAAATGTAGCTAGTACGCTGTAAAAGTGAAAACAATAAAAAACGCAAAACGAAAAAAAACCAACGAACGCCCCAAAAAAAAACAGAAAATTTTTGTAAAAAAAACAAACTTCGTAAAGGAACCAAAGGAAAGACCGTCGTAGCCAATCCTTGCTGAATCTGTACAAAAATTCCTAAGATATTGTATATGTAAAAGTATAATTTATTTATTTAATTTCAGATATACTGAAATAACTATATATACCTAAAATTAGTTATTGACGATAGCACCCCTAAAAATATTTATTTATTTTTTAAAAGAAAATTGAAAAATAAAAATATTTAGAAGAATGCTTATTTATTGGATGCACCGTCCTAACTTGAAATATTTATTTATTTTTTTAAAAAACAAAGAATATTTATTTATATCTTGACGTAAAGCTTAATTAAGAAAATTTATTTATTTAGTTACCTAAAATTAACTTAAATTTTAAAAAAAAAAATTATTTATTTAATAAAAATTTTATTTAGTTAATTGAAAAATTTGTTTGATTTATTTTATTTTTATTTAATAATATAAGAGATTCCCAAAATCAAGATTCGTCTGGAGACAATTTAAAAAGTAAGTATGGCTACAATATCCATATTGTTTAAATTTGAAATATCGCGTTCGCGAGCCCACTCCAACAATGCATGTGAGAACTGACTAGAAAAGCCCCTAACGACCAGATTCCACAGAACAGATTCTCCCCAACCTAATAAAACAATCACAACTGTCACGATTAGACACTAGGTCCATTTCTACTGACCCAGTTGTGCTTGTTTAACCTACAAATAAATTACAACTAAACCTAATGCGAAAGTTGAAGAACGCTCCCGAGCACCAGACTTCAAAACCCAAACTCTATGAAAAAATTGATCTATTGAAAAGCTAAATGAAAAAAATGGTAAGTTTTTGAATTTGTATGAGGTGAAGCCTCTGATCCTGAAAGCAAAAGTATTATTGGTTCTTCTCTTCATTACACCGAAGAAGCCTCTGAGCAAAGAATGGTACTACTGGTTTGCACCTAAGTACAAACACAGCAACACCACTCCTCGTCCCTGAGGACTTCCTCGCCGAATGAAGAGAAGAAACCAATGTTCTTCGATCGCATAACCCCGGTGGCCATAGGCGATCTAAGAACGACATCAATGTTAAAGAGTGAAGCTCTATGGATGGCTTTTTAGGCCTACCGCTGAGAAAAGTGAATCAATAAACCTAAATAATATATAACTTATCCATAATCTAAATAATTTCTTATTTAAAAATGCTAAATCGAAACATGAAATACATAATATGTGTTAATAAAGTTTTTACATGAAATTAATTAAATTTAATCTTCAGACTAAATAATAAATTGGTAATTTAAAAAAAAATTACGATTATTTTAAATTTAAAACTAAGCTTACTAATCTTTAAATTATTAATTCTAATATATTTGTTCAGGTCAAATTTTTCCGCTTTACTTATTGTATTCAAAACAAACAACAAAAATAAATGTTAGCTAAAAATAATTATTTCTATATTTATCTTATTTTTTAGATTAATCGCAATAAAAAATAATTTTAAAAATGGTAACTAAAATGGACTCATACGAGATCTGTATACGTACATTAGCAGATCAATATGATGACAAATGTAGAGATATTGATTTGGATCCGCTCACTCTATAAAGTTGATGAGAATTAATTATTTTCAATTATACTTCTATAAACACAGACCAATAATACTTTGACAGTAGTGACGAAAGATTTAAACTTATACAAAACTGTCGAAAAACTGTTTGGTCAATGTTAACTTTTATTACGTCAATAACATCCTAAAACTCCTAAAAACATGACTTAACCACAAAAAATTCTTTCGCCAAACGAATTGTGTTGCAATAGGAAACTTACCCAGACTTTCAGGTTTGACATAAAATCTAATAAGGCGTACTGCAATAGAAGTCGTTTTGGCCAAAAATGAACATTATATTAGCCAAAATAAAAATATTTCAACATTTCCGTACAAGTTCAAAAGTTTATAGAACTGTAATGAGACATGTTCTATTGACATCCATTCCATAGTGTGAATAATACATAAATCGATACCTCGAAATTGTAACTCACATTAAACCAATGACGAATATGGGGATCGCGTATGAGTGCATTGAAAAAAACCAGCTAAACACTTACTAAATCTAACCATAATCAAAAAAAAACATACAATTAATTTCATATATAAATTAATTGCATCATCCAAAAATATGTACAATATATAAACAATTATATGTACAATATGTACATGGTAGCATAAAAAAAATTCAAAAAAAAAACTGCTTCCCCAAAACGGTTTTCTTTTTTCCAAATAAAAAAACAATTAGTATTACTAAAAGCAAATGACAGCACAAAAAACAATCTCCAAAAAAATTGCTGTCCCAAAACGGTTTTTTTCAAAATTAAAAAAAAAAATTAGTCTTAACTAATTATACAGTGAGGGACAGGGGCCTCCTGTGGACCAATCCACTCCTCTACCTGTCGCGTGGTCGGTGAGATGGGGACCTCCTCAACCAGCTCCTCAGTTTGAGTACTCTTGGTCGAGGAAGCTCCCAGCTCCACGACCAAGCGACTCTCCTTCTCCCTTCTTCTCCTCTCCTTCCTCTTCAGGTGAGAGCTCCTATTTCTATTTATCCTCCTTCTCTCACGCCAGCCCACATTCACTTCCTCAGTCACTTCATCCATCTCATCCGCTTCCTCATTCACCCCATTCAACTCCTCATTCACTATCTCACAAATCAAATCATCCAGAAACTCATCATATTTTTCTTCGTAAATATCATCCATTAATTCCAAAAATATTTTATGTTTTACTTCATCCAGAATCACATTTATCATTCCATCCACTACATTCCTCGCCTCAACCATTCTTTCTTTTCTCTCCTCATTCGCTCTCCCATCCACCTCATTCATCCAGGGCTCAAACCCACCTGGCCGACACCTCCTTATTAACCCCTGACCCCTCATAATTGTATACATTCTTATCAAAATTCAAAATATATAATTTCCTAATCAAAATGAAAACGAAACCAATAACTGGTTTATTCTAAAACTTACAAAGAGAAACGCGGAATTCTTTAAATTTTTGAAAATATAAATTTAGAGTACTTATGATAAATATACCTATGAACACCTTAGAAACTAAACCTTTATTTTTCCCTCTAGCTTTTTAACAAAATTTAGCTAAATAAACCGACGCGAAAATAAACTATATAAGGATATTAATTAATCTAAATTGAAATGATCAATTAATATATAAATATATAAAAATGTTCCACAAAAAAAAGTTTTTTTTTCAAACAAAAAAAAACCGGCTTGCCAACGCCCAGACTGGAAAATATTTTCCCACCAAATAATATAACTGTAATTAGGCTAACGGGTCCCTTTTTGTTCGGCGCTACTTATTAACTTGGACCTTTGGTACTAAAAATTTGTCCCCAGCGAATCCTGGATTCGGAAATCTCTTATGATAAACAAATTTAATCCTTCATTTAACAAAAATTACGTATGTATTAATATTAATATATATATATGAAAAAAAATTACTTGCATATTCTTCTGATGGAGTTGATTGAAGTCCTCTTAGGTCAGCAGATCGTTCATCAAATTAGGTTGCTCAAATATTTCAAAGAAAAAATTTTGTTTCCACAATCCACTGGGACATTCACGGACCCCAAAATACTTCCAGTATGGCCGTGTCAACCATATATCTGACACGTCATTTATTTTGTTTAATTTTACTTTCAATCGCTTTTTTAATCAATTTACTAGGAAAAAATTGATTTCGTATTTTTAATTTCACGTTCTTTTGTTACTAATTTGAATGACATTATTTTGTTAACAAATTTTTATGTCGTAACAATATAATAAAGTTTTATTACTAAAAATATTGTTAATATCAAATTTTATATGCCCATCAGCGTAGAATTTAATTATAAAACAATAATCACATGACAAATTTAATTTAATTATATATACTCGGTGTTTGTTTTTAAAGTAATCAATTTTATTATTTTTTTTGCAAAGCTATAAAAAGCCAATAATCATATTAGATAAAGGATATAACATATATCCGTATTACACTTTTAATCGTTTTTAATAAAAATCTTACTATTTTTACTTTTGACTAGATGTGTTCTTGTTTAAAATCAAAACCGGAATGAATAATTTTTCAAATTGAAAATTGCAAAAATGTGATTTTGCCTTTGACATCTTATGATGTCAAAAACAAAATCGGGTAATACTTGAAATTCAGCAAATGATTAACAACGACGTCTGTTCATTAGCATTGGAAATAAAAATTTAGTACGTTCGTTTGCTTTTTATAGTATATTCAAAATTTAACTAGCAGTTAAGTTTTAGAAAATTTTAAAATTATTATTAATGTAAAAATGAACGGAAACTAATGAAATGCATTTTTATTGAATTGAAAACGAAGGTGAATTTGGTTTTATTATTGTTTTGCGATTATTGCGATCGTTACAATATTACATTAAATTTTTGTAAAAACTACAATTTTTTAACAAAAATCAAATTAAAAGTTGTAATTCCTTATGATATCAACGAATTTACTATCAATTTGAGGTTTTACTTTAACATATTTTTGATTTACAAAATTTTTGGTTCTTTTGAAAAAAAAATTCGATTTTGTCAGTTTTTGGAGACAAATTAGGAAACAAAATTTGGGGACTCAATTATTTTGTTATGAATTTTAAACGGCTCGACTCCTAGAAAACTCTTAACAAATAATAAAAATTCAACCAACCGAAAGTCATAAAAAAACTTCATAAATGGGAAAAGCGCTCATCGGCGCTGACCGCTTATTAAAATAATCGATTGGATTAAATTTTTAAAAGAAAAACGAAAACTTTTCTAGTTATTTCTCAAGCAAAAAATCTACTCTATAGAATATAGATCATCAACGGCAAAAATAATGAATTTCTGTTATAATACTTTAAATGATTTGGGAACATACTTGTTACATGTTGTTCAAATCGCTTTCATTCTACCGAATCTCTTAAATACATAATCTCTAAATCTTTCTTTATCTATGTTTCATATTTTTAGTAATATATTTAATATTCAAAGATAAAAAAAATTATCACCATCTTAAGCATTGGAGTGAAGTATATACTCGTAAAATATAATCAAAAAATTGAATATTTTTATTTTAATAAATATTAAATCTTTAAATCACAAATATTTATGTCATTTCAAATTTAATTTCAATATTTTTCAATAAAAAATTTTTTTTGTCAAGTAGTTTCCTTGAAAGAATATAATAAAATTTTCATACAAAAGCGGATAAAAGTAAATGACTGATTGAAGAGAGTTTTCAATTGAATTTTGATCAATGATGTGATTTAAGGATATAAATCGTTTTGGTGATGTAGGAAAGTTGAAAAAATATATATTTTTTTTAACATAAGTATAAGTAAGAAAAAATTAGTTCTTATATTAGCAAGCTGAAATGTTTGATTTAAGAAAATCTTTTCAATTATGGTATTAGCGATGGATTTTATGTATTAGTTTTTGTTTGAATATTTGACTCTTTATATCGTACTTAGGGGGCAAACAATTTATATTGTTTTAGTGATTACAGGTTTAAATGCGGGTGAATAATTGTTAAACTGGCAGGATACACATTTTGGTTGAATGATTACACATAGCTTACTAAACTTTTAATACTACTCCTATACCTCTCATCCTTTCAAAGACAAATCTACAATTATTTCTTCATATATTGTTGAAATAATTGGTTTATTCATATACATCTTTCCATCATTCCACATTTACCTAGTAAAAAATAATTAAAATAAATCGTCTTAATATTTTTTACGTAATTTAGTATAATTACCCCAATTATAATAACATGAAATCTGTCAACATCTTTTAAATTAAATTTTTAGTTTAAATAATGAATCAAATTTGAAAATTGGTAATTTATGGGAGGGTGATTTCGTATATAATCGTAACTAAATTTCTTTTAGCTTCTCATATTTTCCTTTTAGAATGTGAACAATGTAAATTTCGGAAGTCAATAAATAATTGTGTTCTATTAGAGAAAATTTGTGGAAGTAACAAAATAAAACAAAATTTTTTCTTTTATGAGGAAAATTTTTATTTCGTTCGGAAACGGTATTCGTCGTTTAAAATTTTACGCTCAATTTTAAAAAGAAATTAGTTTTGAGTTAGATCTATATAAATATGTACATATAATGTATATATATATATATATATATATATATATATATATATATATATATATATATATATATATATATATATATATATATATATATATTAAGGTGTCCCACAAAAAATGCTTTATTTTAATTTTCATAACCTTGAACCGGAATTAGGTTGTTTATAGTCTAAAAACCATCCGTGAATTTTTTCAGGATTTTAAAAAAAATTTATAAGTCGCTATTTCATTTTTTCTGTTCAAGGAGCAAAAACATTAGATACAATCAGGTTTTCGCCTATAACTATTTCAGTTTTGGTTTTATAAAAAAACTTTTGCAAGTAAAAGTTGTAGATCTTAAAAAAATACATCGATTTTCTGCTTTGTTTGTTAAGCTTGAAAAAGGAGATCTTTTATAGTCGAATTCTCCAAAAATAATTAAAAACGTTCGTTTTTCTCCTATAACTATTTCAGTTTCGATTTTACAAAAACATTAGTTGACTAATAGTTGATCTATAGATCTTGATAGACAATAGATCTTGAAAAAATACATCGATGTTCTCCTGGCAAAAAAGGCTTAAAAGGGTTTTTTAAGCTTTGTAACGTCCGCTATATCCGCCTAAACAATAATAAAATCAATTAATATTCTTTTTCTAGTTCAATAAAAATTTATTTCAATAATTTCAGTTCATTTTTACATTAATAATAATTTTAAAATTTTCTAATAATTAACGGCTAGTTCAATTTCGAATTACAATTATAAAAATAAACGAACGCACCAATTTTATTTTCATTTTTAACGAACAGATGTCGTTACTCAATTTTTGCTTAATCTTCGTGTTGCACGATTTTGATGAAAATGTCAGAAAAATCACATTTTGGTGATTTGGGGATTGATTTTTTTTTTGAGGTCGATTCTTGTTAAAACTTCTAAGCAAACAACAACGAATAAATTCGATTTGTAACATCAAACTAACAAAATATACAAAAAGTTTTCTCTTGTGTTAAATTATAAATAAATAAAATATAAGTTAACTCGGTTTGGTTAATGTAAGATAGAGCAACCAAAGTTTTAAGAGTTTTAATGATATAAATAAAAAATTTTTAATGTTAGAAGGATAAAGCTAAAATATTGACAGGAAAAATTGTAGATGGAAGATGTCAACCAAGTTGTGTTGGCAAAATAAAAGTATTTCAACAGAAAAGAATTTCATGTTTTCATTTTGTTCCTGTAGGTATTGCTGATTGGAAAAGTAAGGTGATATATAATTTACCTATGTCTAATTGTATACCAGGTGTATATGGAAATTGAGTTGGAAAGGCTGTAGATAAATTGAGTTGGAAAGGCTGTAGATAAATTGAGTTGGAGAGGCTGAAGATAAATTGAATTAGAAGACTGAAATTGATTATAGCGGAAAGAGTTATCGTAATTGGGCGTTTACAAATCTATAACCTTCAATCAACTGGAGGAAGGAGGGATAATCTCCGTAAGTTTTATTTTATCCATATTATCAGTATTAAATCTTTTTCTTATATATATTATGTAATAAAAATTAGTGTTAGATGAACTAAAAGTTCCTTTTTTTTTTTTTAAATAAGAGATTCTCACTCTCAAGGTTCGTGGGTTTTCTGTGAATTTTTTGTCGATTTTCGATTTTCGATTTTCTCTTTTTTTAAACAAACAAATTTTTTTTAAACTTAAATTTATTGTGAAATTTGACAGAAATAACAAATTTTACAGAAATAAAATAATAATTGTAATGTCTACTACACAACACATTTTATTAAAAAAAAACTGAAATTGAACCAAGAACAAAAAAAATAGTAGTTTAATCAATGAGTGTATAATGAAATAGTTTATTCTCAAGCAAAAGTTTGAAATTTGAGCGAGGCACGAGCGAGAATTTTAATTTGCGAGAGAATAAAATTCATTAAACACGAATCGTTTACAATACTTTATTCTATGACAAAGAATTGTGTATGAGATTGTGTATTATTTTTTTAAAGCTTCTGATATTAAGTACTATTTTATTTTCAGGAATATATATATGAAATTTAACTTATGAAAACAATAATCGAATAAATAATTAACTCGCTAACTGGAGCTTTTTCGCCTTACATTACAAAGCAATTTAAAATCATTTAGCCATTATGTTGATTTAAAGTTTCACTCTCTAGTACAGCCATTATTTCTATAAAGCATAAAATGTACAAAATAAAATCTCTAGAGGGTGAGATGTTAAAGTGGAATTGAAGGATGAACGTTTTGAAATGTTCATCGTATGGGTATAGATGCAGGTATGGGTAATGGTGTGCATGGGAGTGTGCGTGTGTGTTTGTGGTTGAGGATGTGTGAGCGTGTGAGGTGCGAGAGCGTGTGAATGTTCGAGTGAATGTGGGGTTGGACGTGGTGATCGTGGCTCTTTCGCATACGGGGTCGCCAGAGTCTCATTCTTTCACTTGCTTTTCTTTCTCATTTCCGTATATATCATGTATTTCGCGTACATTACGATTATTTGTGCTGAAGTAGCAGGATTTCTTACTCGATCCCAATGATTGAAGCTATAAATAAACCTTGCTAGGTACGCGACCTGCTATGCGACTTCGCTGCTATGCCGCGAAGAAGCGCTTCATTACAAAAATCGTTGACAATTCAGCAAACTTTGGACAATGCTTTAATACAATCAGTACGACCACTAAATCAGATGACCATCGATTTAGAATCTTAAAGTTTGGAGTAAAATGTTATGTAATCTCACACCTATATAATATGTTCTATTTGTGAATTTTTTCATGAAATATACTATTCTGGAACCAATTAACAAAAAAGTTGTACACGGTAAATGATACGGCAATTATAAATTTTATGATTAAAAATATAAAATCAAATATACATTATATGATATAAATATATATTATATGATGTGATATTTGGCTTGTATATTATTTTTGTAAATAATAAATTTTTTTGGTTAAAGCCAATAAATAAAACAATATTTTTTAAAATTGTTTATCCAACAATTGTTTCGGTTTTAGACGTCGGGGTCGTTTTTTCATAATAAGCTTTTTATTTCATTTGTCAATTTGTATTTATTTTTTGTATAAGAAATTTTCATTGTATATTATCCCCGAAGATAATTTTCTAAAAGAAAAATAATTGTTGGATTAGCAATTTAAAAAAATATTGTTTTATTTACTGGCTTTAACCAAAAAAATTTATTATTTACAAATATATATATATATATATATATATATATATATATATATATATATATATATATATATATATATATATATATATATATATATATATATATATATATATATATATTATATATAATATATATATATATATACATATATATATATATATACATATATATATATATATATATATATATATATATATATATATATATATAATATATATAATATATATATATATATATATATATATATATATATATATATAGTATACTATATATATATATATATATATATATATATATATATATATATATATATATATATATATATATATATATATTATATATATATATATATATATATATATATATATATATATATATATATATATATATATATATATTGAAAGAGATAATTAATTTCCTTAACCTCACTATTTGTGATTTTCGAAAGTTAGTAGGTATATTCCATACTATCCTAAGTCACGTGTGCAGTTATTATTGAATGTTGCCAATCAATATGAAATCAATTTTACGACATAAATGTCAAGTAAATTAGTGAATCGTATGAATTTTTCAATTCGAAATCAGTTTTTGGGTTTATCTGAATAAACCTTATAGTTATTTGTTAATAAAAACAACTTTTATCTCTGAACGTGTTTCGGTTCGG
Source organism: Diogma glabrata (assembly GCA_963693315.1). Classification (NCBI taxonomy): domain Eukaryota; kingdom Metazoa; phylum Arthropoda; class Insecta; order Diptera; family Cylindrotomidae; genus Diogma; species Diogma glabrata. The sequence continues at coordinate 457,806,513 of OY856186.1, read as the reverse complement.
ATTCGAACTTAGAACCTCATCAGTACCAACTAAGTTTGAATCTTTTGGTAGACACGCTGTCAACTGCCCCTCGGCGTCGACATTTAGAAACATTTTTAATTACGATGTTGTAATTTCTTTTTTCTTAGTGAAAAACTTTTTTGTCATACTTCACTGGCTACAGAGTTAGTATTTTTATTATATAGATTTTATACGTCTTAAACCCGACAAGGTAGGAATTTTTATTGAAAGAGATAATTAATTTCCTTAACCTCACTATTTGTGATTTTCGAAAGTTAGTAGGTATATTCCATACTATCCTAATTACAACATCGTAATTAAAAATGTTTCTAAATGTCGACGCCGAGGGGCAGTTGACAGCGTGTCTACCAAAAGATTCAAACTTAGTTGGTACTGATGAGGTTC